>PNEQ01121053.1:0-10618 GCA_003012365.1 Medauroidea extradentata
TCACATTCATTTTTACTGCTGTTGCCATGGAATAAGCAGTGTTTTCCTCTGCCACAAGTGATTTTTGCACTAACACACTCAACTAGTTTTCGGACTGCATTACATCAAAATAGAAAGTATTTTTCTGTAGAAATTTGTGCATGTTATTGTCTTCAGAACTGTCAAAAAAAGGAATTCTTATGTGAGACAGACTATATTGGGTAGGGGTGTACAAAGCTTCCAAGAACCTGTTTTTATTCTCGAGACAAGAGATCACTTTCGTGCTCCCGCAACAAACGACCACTTGCAATGTTACCTAAAAATTGTTTTACTACAAATTCCGACGTGAAAATATAGGGTGCATAAGGGCATAGAATGAGTGAGTGAATATGATAATTGTAATTTGTTTTCTTTCCTGCAAGTAAAACCCTGTAAATACTAGGAAATTTAAAATTTAACTTCATTTAACTTCTCAGAAAAAATCCAGTCATGATCTACTCGATCTGTGCAAAGCAGTGAAAAAGCTATATTTGGCATTATTTTAATTTTTTTGAGTAAATCAGAAGTACAGTGCAAAACCTATTATTAAAAAAAATTTTAATGCTAATGTGTATGATAAAACTGAATTTTTTAAATTTAGTGAGTGTTAATGTAATAAAGTGCAATTTAATTAAAGAATACTGCTTAGTTATGATGTTAAAGTTTTTATTTTCTCTCCATTGGAAAATATATGCATTCTGTTTTACTGTTTAGGCACATGAAATACATTACATAATCAGATGAAAACAGATAATCCGGATCCATATAGAGCAACATTTGATTCACGTGGAATTGGTGCTATAGCTAACACTATGGGTAGAGATGATGGTATATCGCGAAAATGTTTTGTGTCAACATAGCCTTGAAAACACTGACACAACGTAGCTGTCTGCAGACCAATAACATGCATTAAATATTAAAATAGCGGCATTCTTATTGGCTCAGTCAAATACGGCAGTAGCTCCACGTACAAGGAAAAGCCAGTAATCTTTTGATAAGTTGAACGTATGTTGGAGCCTAGCAAATAGTCAAGTTTTTCCGCGATAAACCATCATCTCTAACTATGGGTGATCCAAGAAACAACAAAATCTTCGACTTGACTTCAAAGGAAAAATGCTTCGAAGGAAAAATATTAGGTTTAGCTTTGAAGGCAAAAAATCAATGCTTTGCACACCCCTAGCATTGGGTACTAAGAGTTAATTTTCACCACTGCCATGCAACCGTTAGTGGTGAGTGTGTGCTAGAATTGTGTAGTAGATGTTAATTATTTTTTTTACAATTTAAATTTCATCTACTGGTTGGTGGTCGCCATTTTCGCAGTGAAGTGAAATTGCATAACTTATGTAGCAAGCTAAAAGTTGTCAGAAGCTTTATATTTTACTGATAGCTGAAAGTTATGCTGCATAAGTGTTGTGTTCCCAAACGTAACTATTTTCTGGGTACTGCGAGACATTGTTTCCTTGTATACAATGATAATTAATTTACAAGTTTATGTGTAAATGCAGGCCAAAGCCAACTATTGTCCGACTGTGCAGAAAGTAAATACTAAAAAAACTAAGTTGTAGTAAAACGTTAAAAGTTGCAGGGTCGCCACATCTTCAGTTTATTATTTATGCGGCTCGTAACATTTTAATGTGGCGTGAGGATTTTCGTTGTCGTGCATGGTTGTTTGTGGGATTCAATAATAATATTGACATCATTTTGTAATTCTGCATGGTAAAGTTACCATAAAAACATTTTGAGTTTGTGTAAACATATGCCGAAAAACACTGTAGGTCCTTGGCAACGTGCCGATGATTTCAAAGGCGACGGACTATATGCACCCAATATGGTGACGTTAAAGTGAAAATTTTGTGATTGTAAAGTTGCGTTCGAGAGCAAAGATACGACTATAGGTGTGCTAACAAATTCAGAGCTGTGTTGTAGAGTGCTTCAGTAGTGCTAAATGAAAAAAAGCAGATGTCGAAAATTTGGCACTATGTACTACAGAGGCATGTGCAAAAGCTAATATACTTCTCCAAAAATTGGATGATGGCTAAATTAATTTGTAGAAGGTTCTGAAGATGTGCAGTGTGTCAAAACACTGAGAGAAAAGTATGTTCCTACACTTGCTGAACACCACTTTGAAAAAGTGATGGAAATTGTCAAAGGTAAACAAATTTTTACCTACCATATTTATTCTATTGTAAGCCAACCTTTTTTTTACTGTTTCGGACCTTAAAATCCCGACTCGGCTTAAAATCGGGCTCGACCATTTTAGATACAGTTTTGACCAAATATAAGTAAATACGTTCGTAAAACAAGTAGTACACTTTCATCAGTACCGATACCGACAAAAAAGTGAACCTAATTCATAAATGTGCACAGATATTACTAGACGGAGTGTGGTCTCCAGTAATATGATAGCCGGCCAAGAGATGATGTCACCGCACTGCCGCCAGCCGGCCCTTGGGCTCCAGTGTGACGGTCTGGCAACAGTGTAGGTAGTTGCCGGCTTCCTACGGTAAATGCGTGCCGCCAGTCCGCTACGGTACCGCTACTGCTGTGTTTGCTGCTTGTACCTATTTATACGTAATACATAGTTGCTAAGTTTCAAAATGAAGAGAAGGCATTATACAGCAGAGTTTAAAAAAAAACATCAAAATATGCCGAGGAAACGTCTAATCTCGCTGCTCAAAGACATTTCGGGGTTGATGAAACAAACGTACGAAGGTGTAGAAAAAAAAAAGGAGGAACTCCGCACATGCGCAAGCAGAAGAAAAACTTTTAGGGGACTAAAACGTGGACATCACCATGCACTGGAGATCGATGTGAAGGATTTTGTTAACACTCAGCGGACAAAATGTTTGCCTGTGAATGCAGAAATCCTTCAAACCAAGGCACGGGAAATCGCCCGGGAGATGAAAATACTGCCAATGGACTTCAAATGCAGTCGCCACTGGGTGCAGCTATTCATGAAACGTTGGGGGTTTTCTCTTCGTCAGCGTACGTCAGTTGCGCAGAAACTACCACCAGATTACGAAGAAAAGCTGATGAAGTTCCAGCGTTTCGTGATAAAGTATCTGCAAGAAAAGAAATACCTTCTTGGTCAGATTGGGAACGCTGACCAAACACCTATCTACTTTGACATGCCGGCTAACTACACGGTAATGCAGACAGGAAGTAAAGAGGTGAAGATAATGACTGCTGGCTGTGAAAAACACCGCATGACTGTGATGCTGGCGTGCACAGCAGATGGGCACAAATTTTCCCCTTACGTTATCTTAAAACGCAAGACACTGCCAAAGGGTGAATCGTTTCCAAAAACAATGAATGGTCATTCGGGCGAACGAAACGGGATGGATGACTACTGAAAACGTGCTCGAATGGATTCTGCTGGTGTGGTAACGACGTCCCGGAGCATTGTTGTGGCTGCCTAGTCTGCTCGTGCTGGATGCCTGTGCTGGGCATAGAACACAGGCAGCGAAAGAGGCCTTGGAAAAGGGGAAGACCGACTTGGTTGTTATTCCTGGGGGAATGACGTCCGTGTTGCAACCATTGGCAATTCTATCAACAAGCCTTTTAAAGACACCCTTAAAAAGCTCTATACTGACTGGCTTTGCAGATAGGACAAGATGTTGACTCCTACTGGACGTGTGAAACAAGCAAGCTTATCGCAACTTTGTGCATGGATTGACGTAGCGTGGCAAAACATTAGTAGTGATGTGATAGTCCATGCATTTAAGAAGGACTCAATATCAAACGAGCTTAACGGTACCGAAGACGATGCTCTGTGGGGTGCTAGTGATAAGGAATTGTCTAGTGATGACGCAAACACAGTGTCTGAAGATGAAGATGATGTTCAGCCAGGGCCGAGTAGTGCACAATAGGTTGTGTTTTTGAGGGGGGGGGGGGGAATAGTGAGAAGACATTTATGTTTTGTTTACGGTATGTGAACAAGAAATTTATGTTTTGTTTACGGTATGTGAACAAATTTATTATGTAGGTACTTGTTTTCGTTTTTTTTGTAGTGGTTGTGTTATTTTAATATGTAAAAGTTTAGTATATAAAAAAACTTTTATGGTGTGCATATAGTACTAACAAAATTTTTAATGCCAGCTCATTCACATGATAAATTCACTGTTCTATTAAAGGCCTGATTCCGTATTTACATATCTACCACCCGTACATTATTCACATAAAAAATGTTTGGGAGCGGCTACAACTACAGCTTCTTTACGCTTTGCCGGCCGGCTGTCAGTCTGCCTGCAGTAGTAAACTGTACGTACTACACTGCACCAGGACGTGCTGAGTGTCGTGTCGAACTACAACACTGAGCCGTGCCGCACGCTAGCATTCTTCGCATGCGTGACCTGTCTTGCCTGAGCCCTGCCCATTCCATTGCCTGTCACGTCCGGCAGGCGGAAAGAAATATCATCGGCTCTAAAGACCGGAGAGGTTAAAGGGCCGTAAAAATTTGTCATCATTATTCTCCCGTGTGCATGACCTTTAAAATTCGGCTTACAATTGATGTCATATTTATTTATTTATTTTTTTCAAAGTTTTGAAATTTAGGGGTTGACTTACATTCGGTATCAGCCTACAATCGAGTAAATACGGTACTCAGATGAGACCACAGACAGTCAGGGAAGATGTGTTTTTGTGGTACTGTTCCTACTACTACAAGAACCAGTAGGTGAACCTCAGGTGGTAGTAGTAGATTCAGTTAATTTTCTTGCTAAAGTGGATGCTACCACGTGTGCATAAGTTGTTTCAGAATGTGTAAACTAGTATGAAATTTCATACAAGAACATCAGAGCAGGAATGAAGTACCTGAGCATAATTTTGAAATAGTGGATCTGCTAACCAAACTTGAAGGGTCTAAGTACCCTACATCCCATACTCTGATCTGGATAATATACAAAATGGTTTGGACTGTGCAGCAAGGGATATATTTTCCAATACTTTCGAAGTCAGCAGTGACCTCATAAAGTTGAACACTACTGACATTGCACATGTGAAACACAACTGCAAGAAAAGCAACACTGTGCAACAAACTGCAGACCCTCATGAACAGTGATCCTTGTGCTCATGTTTACAGATCATTGAACCAGCTGTTCAACCCCAAGACGTCAGTCTCTGAAAGACACAGCAGAGTCAATGTACTGAGCTGGTGAAGTTGCTGACATGAAAATTCTCACTGCACCGAGTACTGACTGTCAAAAGTTTCCTTCAGCATACCTGCCAACTTTCCAAGCCCCTCACCAGTAAAACTTCAAAAAAATAAATTTTAGCGTAAACTGGACGCGGCAATTATTGTCCGAGGGAATTTACTTAATACAGAATTTCCCCATACGAGACCTTAGGAAACCTAAAATTCAACACTTACTTTACTGCCATTTTAAGTACATTTGCTAAGTAAATGACAAATTATGGCCAAATTACTTACTAAATACTTAATAAAATTCAATAAGTTGTAAACAAGATGTAATTAATGCATGTAAATAGACTAAACAGTAACACAATACAGTTCTTACCTTAACTTCTGGTTCTTCATAGATTATGTTTGTTATGCTGGCTTGTTACTTACGGAATAGTCACATGTTTAGTAAAATAAAAAAAAAAAATAAATAAAAAATTTACATATCTGTCTCAGTTTAGTTAGCTACAATGGTGCAGTATATTTAACACAACTTAAGAGGAATGAGCACTGCTAAGTGAAACTGTAGTTGCTTTCTTGGCCTTTTTCAGAAAGTCTACTGAGAAAATTTCTTCAAAGCAAGCTCTTTTTGAAACCTTGCATTTTAGTGCACACAACAAGCTTTCCACTGATTTGTGAGACATGGATGATCTAAATTCAGTTCTGTTCTTTTTGATAAGACTAAAGATCCTTTCACATTCGGAGTTGCTGTGTGGAATAACAAGAATAGCGAACATAACAGTTGCTATTCTATCATATTTTCAAGCCCCATCCACACCACACACTTCAGCTAACCTTGCCCAATTCTTATCAATGCTTTCGTCTTCTGATACGAAACTCGAGACGTCATCCACCTGCAAGTTTGCAAATTGTTGCCGAGTTTCATCTATGGCCATATCCAATGATTCATCTGGCTTTAAGGACAAAATGAAAGGAAACAGATTTATAAAGTAGCGAACTCATGTAAAACTGGATTTTTTTCAATACTGCTTAACCTGGCAACTTCTGCATGTTTAAGCACTTCATTGGAAAGTGAAAACTTATGAACAATGCAATCACAAGCTGCCGTGAAGTACTTTCTAACACCAGAAAAGAACAGTTTCTTCTTCTGTTCCTCAAGAGAACAATGATAATTCAGGTTTTGTACTGAAACATCACTTCTAAGAACAGATGGTTTCACAAATTTTGTTAAAAGGTCTTTCAGTAAGCCTTCTAGCAATTCTTTCAAAATATGAATTTGTGGTACAGCAGTCTGAAGAAGTGTGTTGATTTTTTCAAAAACTAGAATTATATGCAGTACAAATAAACAAAATGCCTTATTTAAATCATTACTTAAAAACATGAACAACTTTTCTTCTCGACTCAAGATACTACTTAACATTTCTGCAGTCTTTTTTCTTTTAGGAACAACAGCATCTCTCTTGCAACTGGAATTTGAACTTGAACCTACACCTGGGTTAATTTTCTTTTCATGTATCCTTGAACTGTCTTTTTAGAAACAGCTTCATTACTTAATTTAACTTTCTTGGTAATGGTCCCGAATTCCTGATTATTCACTTTGAAACTTTGTTTACAGTCAACTTTACCCTCATGTTCTTCAGTCTTCTTCTTGATTGTCACTTTCGGTATTTGAAAAGAGGAAATGCCAACATTGTCTGAAGTCTTCTGTTGCTTGATTTCTTCTTTAAAGAAGCTAACTAAAGGCTCCCATTCTTCAACAACCCGTGATAAGCTTCTGTTCATTGACAACCATCTCGTACATACATGTTTAAGAAGCTTCTTGGCTTCCTTTCCATGGAAATGTTAAAAAGACTTCAATTTATCTTTCCTATTTGAACTCTTTTCAAAGTAATAAAAAACATCTATCAGAATATCATCACTGCTAATTGGCAAACAAGATGCAGCTTTCTCAGCACTCAAATTAATCAAGTAGCACAAGCAGCCAATAACCATTATATTCTCTTGTTTTTCTTTTAGCACTGCCGACTCTCCGTTTTTCTTATCCAACACGACAAAAGCATTATCACATCCAAAAACTACACAATGATTAAACTTCTAGGCACTCAAACTTTGACAATTAGGTTTCCAATATTTCTTCAGAATAACCTTCTAAAATGGGTACACAGAGAAATTGTACTTAATACTTTTTCTTACAACTTATCCCAGAAAGTAACCACATTTGGGTAGGTTTTAGCATTTGTATCACTGCTGCCATCAGTGGCAACAGAAAAGGGCCGGGCTTGCAAACACTTGATAACATGATTTGTTTCATTATGTGCCATTTCTTGAATGATTGCAGTAGTCTTTCTACTGCCACAACCATACTTTTTGGCCACTTCTGAATCAGGAAACACTTTTTAAAATAATGGGCCGACGTGATCCGATACGCTAATTGCGAGATTGTGTTCAACAAGGAAAGATGTAAAGTAGCATTCTGCTCTAGTTACTTCCACATCAGAACTTCTAACAAAAATGTTTTCAACTTTTGAGTTATTTGCGCTAACTTTGACATTTTCGAAGTGTTTCGCACGATTAACATGACTGTAAACATCGTTCCTGCCACCATGGGAAATGTTTACATCACATCTACAAATAGTGCAAAACATGAACTTATCTTCTTTACTTGATCGTACAATACACGGAAATTCATCGGTATACTCTTTTCTGAATATCTGAAAATACGATTTCTTGCGTTTTTCACTCATACTATAAATTATTCCACACGCCACGAACAATAATCTCCACCCGCACATGGACCAAAACAATACAATAAGCTCTAACCGCACACAGACCACACGACATGAATCACAGACATCTGTTCTGATTCTGAGACAAAAGTATTCAGTTTATGTATCCTTCCGCGCCATCTATAAATTCATTACGGGCATGGTCCATTCTTGCATCGTGCGCTGGTCCGTTGGAAAGTTGCAATTTGTCTACGCATTCAATGTCTGTTAAGTCCCACTACTTCCTATCATCTTCAGACACAAATGCGTGAGGTCTACCGGCGTGTAGAAACAAACCAACATTGTGTGAATTTGCGTCTGTTTGTGCGAGTAACGGAACATGGCCTCAGTCGATACATGATGCGACTAGGTGACGTATTTTGAATAAACAGATACACTGTAATGGATACATAAACTTTCTTTGGCTCAAAACTAAGCAAAAACATCGCTGGCAATATACATTATTGTGGCCGCAACAATTATTTTCCTAAGTTATTTGCATGAATATCGTAATAAAGTTTATTGAAATGGTAACACTTTCAATAGAGAAAAGTATTTTGAATAAATGGATACTCTGGAAGTGCATATACAACCTTTCTGTAGCTCAACATCATACATGAATTCATGATAATGAAACATGAATATTGCTGGCAACGTTAATTAATGCCAGCAATGTCGGCATTTTCAAATTTTTTACAGGGTACTATCACAATGTTTTTGATTGAAATACAGTAAAACCTCTTTATAACGACCCCTCACGGTTCCCGAGATTAGGGTCGTTATAGAGAGATGGTCGTTATAAGATTTTGGACCAATTTGGAACCTCTATAAGTCAAAATAGGCCGTTTACACATTAAGTCCATGTTCGGTCATCTTAAGCAATAATAAGTCGTACATTTAAACTTAGCTATAAACGAAATTTATGACCAGGTGTCTTTTAGAGAAAAGGTGATAGTGTATTCTACTCTCGTGGCTTTTCTTTTACGCCGTAAACACTAAGAAAATCACGCGCTGTGAGGTTACGTGCCATGTCGCTGCTTGCTTGTTATCGGCCGGCCGGGAGGATAGACTTGATGAGGGGGGGGGGGGGGTTAGTGCCGGAGATGGCTGCGCGCGCATGCGCCGATCAATACCACAGCCACAGCAGCTGTCCTAGTCTGCGCGTCCGCCTGCTATGCTTTGAGACCGATTGAAAGATAATCGCGGGCGTGCACTGTGACGTTACGTTATCGCTCAGTTAAAATATTAAAGTTGCATGTCAATGTATTAAATATTTTGTTAAGGACAAAGAAAATGTGTAAACTAGTAAAAAACTTACCAGTTATAATATCCAACAAACGTGATAAATTAGGCAGATCATTTGTTAACTATTATCACTGCGTTGACGGAACACTACACAAACACACAATAAAATAAAAATCTGACACATTAAAGGGCCGAACAACCGTTTCCTATTTTTTTTAAAGTCCACATTGTACGCCTTAGTTTTTTTTTACATTTGCATTGCGTCCTTCCTTCTGCATTGCATTAACGACCTCGTCCCTCATTTTTAAGATAGTAAACAATGTTGATTTCGGGATGCCGAACTCCAGCGCAATCTCTGACTTCGGCTTCTGTGTCGATTCCACTTCCTTGATTATTTCATACTTCTTCAGAAGCGACAAGCCGACTCGCTTTCCACTCATTATGGAAATATCGAAAGCCCGTATGAAGTTTTAAAAAATGTACGGGTCGTCAAAAATCGTTTACAGATTCAAGCCTAATAATCGTTACCAAATCGAAAGCCAAAAATACTGGGTTGGTAGTCAACAATCGTAACCAAATCGAAAGCCAAAATAACTGCGTGGGTCGTCAATAATCGTTTACAAACTCAAACCAAATAAATTACCAAATTGAAATCGTGAAAATCAAAGCGTAATAAGTCGTCATAAATCTTAAACACCAAGAGATATCCAAAAGTCGCGCAATAAAGTCGTTAGAGCAAACAGAGAGCGTGCAGCGTACCTAACAGCAAGCGAGAGAACACTGGCACCACAGAACAGGAGACTGGCATGTGAACAAAGGTGGAGAATGCCGAGCGCGCCGGGTATTCCTGTGAGGGGAAAGGAAGATAAAAGTACCGTTACTGCTGGAGAGAGGAAGGATGAGTCACCGCTTGCCGCGTGGAGTGAAGTACAGTAGTCACCACTAGAAACGCAACACGGCGCACAAAAACCTATTTTTTGCCGATTTCCTTGAATATTGAAATTAAAAAAAAAAAATTTAAAAAATCACGGTTTCCCAAAAACAGGTCGTTATAGACAGGTGGTCGTTATAAAATGGGTCGTTATAAAGAGGTTTTACTGTAGTAATTTATTTCAGTAGGCACATACATTCTAAATGAATGTATGTAATGGTTGACATCTAAGAATTTTCTTCGACACAATAGCAGGGTTCCCACAGACCTGGAAAGTCAGGGAAAGTCAGTGAAAGTCAGGGAAAATTAATGTGGTCAGAGAAAGTCAGGGAAACATGTTTTGAAACCCTGTGAGTCAGGGAAAATGACCCTAAGAGAGTAGAAAGTCAGTGAAAATGTTCTGAGTATGATACAGTATTAAACTTCTCTCTTCACAACCTGCACTTTTTTCTGCTGTGAAGGCCACTTTTCCTTTTTTACGTGATAGTTTTTCTGGTCTTTTTATCCATATTTTTGGTG
>PNEQ01121059.1:0-15651 GCA_003012365.1 Medauroidea extradentata
ATAAAATTTGATCTTAAAAGATTTTTTATATACTACTTCTACCAGGAAAACTGCTAAAATAGCACCATTTTGCACCTAGGAATGCAAATTTTTCCGGGGGAGAACCCCCGGACCCCCCGCTTTAAGGTCGGGGATAGGTCAATCTTGTGGCCGGGCAATAGCTTACCCACACAAATACTCCACCACACGCCACTGCCTGTGAGGAAGGTAGTGAAAGACGACAAACTGACCAGAGAAACAGAGAACATGCCGCACTGAATAAACTATGTCACTACCAAGAAGCAGGGCGCAACAAGGTATCTCCAGACATTCGCTGCTATCCAAGTACATCACGTATTGATGCGTCCCAAAATACTCCAAGGTTACCAAGTCTGACTCACACGCAACCATTTCTGTAACATGCAACCCCGCCAGAAGAAACACAATTTAATAAAAGGGCTATGAGAATAAACGAACAGGCCATTTCATGAACTCCATATAAAGTTCTGTTCATAAAATTAATGGTTACATACTTGTTATATCACCATGAGTCAAAAAAACACTACACATTTGCTGACATTTTGCTGCCAAAAATACATTTTGACACAGAAAATGATTGGTAGAGAAAATAATTAATGTATGATAAGTAGGGACCCCTGTTTTTAGCGAAAAGAATTTTCCCTCACTTTGTTTCTGTTCCTTACGCGCACAGCTGCAATTCTGCTTTGTAGTCAGTGAATGGATATTTTAAGATTTACGAACCTTGGGAATCTTCCTCGCGAATCATAGGCGTGTGGTGTTGCAGGAAAGTTATTGTAATTGGCTCAGTCAACTGAGCTAAGGCACCTGACATAGACACGCTGCCAATAACCATGAAGAACTGCAGATGTACACGTAACGCACTGAAACAAACTAGGGCAAAATTCTTTCGAAAAAAATAGGGGTTACGTGTCAGATGTTCTTATTCCGCCGTAATGCTACAAGAAACGATACATGCATTAGGATTTTAGCTTGTCGTAAAATGCACCCGCAAAAATTTTCCTGTCCCTTATATGCTTTATAGTAAAGAATTAATTAATAGAGATGATGGTTTATCACGGGAAAATTTCTGTTTGCTGGGTTTCAACGCACGTTCAGCTTACCTCAAGATTACTTGCTTTCGCTTGTACGTAGAGCTGTTATCTTATTTGAATGAGCCAATAATAATCCCGAGACTGTAATATTTTATGCCTGTTATTGGTCTGCAGACAGCTATGTTATGTCAAAATTGTGTATCGTATGACAGTAATCAGTCTCTTTTTTTTTTCGAAGCATCTGGTTAAGTATTCGAGTTACTGACCACCGAGCCACAGAATATTTAGGAATACAGAAGTGAGATAGCCGGCGAACTCAGTTACACTCACCAACAAAATGGCTTCCCTGGCCAGCAATAAGGACGGAGATGCTGACCAACGTGCAACACGCGTTGTGACGGCGGGACTCTGGGAGTGTCACAGGGGGTACCAACTGTCAACGAGACGCACATCTCGCACCAGCGTTGACAACTCCGAGGTTACAAGAAGAGCATGAACCTTGAACCCAAGGTTCGGCCTCAATGAAAGCATCGTTTCATCCCAAGCCGTTACTTCATCACTGCTGCAACAACTTGATGTCATCCAAACAAATATATGTCAACGGTCGTAGCTTGAAAAAAAACTACTTTCGTATATTCCAAGTTTCAAGGTACCGTCCGGCTGGAGATATTTTACCTGAAAAATTCTAGTTTTCTTTTACGCACACGCCAGAATTCCAGCAACTATAAGTTCGTGTCTATGTTGTTAAAGTTATCCATTCCCGTATAATAAATTAAGGGTGACACGAACTATCAGTTAATGTCTCATAACAGAAACAATACATTTTCCGATTAGGTGTGTATTTATGGACTAAATTGGTATCAGGAGTTATTCTGTCTTCATTACAAGGTGATACAGTTATTTTTAATTTTTAATTAGCCTAATTATTTCATGATTACCCATTAATACTTATAATACCCCAGGCTTAATGAACAATAAGGTAATTAGATAAGTCTCTATTGAACTACTCTCAAATATTTCTTACCAAATAAAACTAAGAACACATCCAGTGTACTTAGTGACACGGGCTCTTAAGAACCCCGTACAGCTGGAACATTGTTGCAGTGTGTTAAGAGAAAGTATTTTTGTGAAACACTACTAAATATGCATCCGATATCTTTACCTACTCTCAGAAAAACACATTTAAAACCATGATTTACTATTTTTGTTTTCTAGGTCACATGCTTAGAAACATGGTTTCTGTACACCTCAAAATTTTGGGTTCGGGAGGGGGACATTTTTCAGACTGCTGTCACGTACGAAATATCTACCGAAATATTACAACAAATAAAATAGAGAAGCATGCGCTTGACTAAGATGCATTCCCCGTAAATGAAATAGTAGGGTCATCGCTTAAAGTCTCGTAGGATACAAGCCAACGACTAAATCACTACACTTAATTTTCGCGCCGTGCGCATAAAGGCGATATAGTTGTCGAAGCACGAGCCAGTGTAGATTTTATCCTACCCCTGTTTCCGTACCTCAAATGCGGCATCTAGCGCCGTTGTATAGGACTGTATAAAAAAACGCGAAAATACTCGTCTTCACTGTTACCACCCAACGTTACTTACTTTGGATGTAACTATATTCAGTGATTTATGCAGTAGCGGCTCATGTGTCATTGCCAGGTAGGGCTGCAGTTGCCAAGAGCTGTACAGGGTTGTGCGCTGGTTGATTCTACAGCCACTGACACGCTGATGTGCAGGTGCCTCTTACTACTGAGTGGTCACAACAGATCTAGCAGTAGGCAAATATTTCATGGTCGTTGGTCTACGGCGCGTTCATCAAGAGTGTACAGTTTCGACTATCTGCAGCCCCACCTGGCAACAATCCACGAGCCGCTACTGGATTTATGGCGGCACCAATTTCTTTCAATGCTTTAGATGCCCATCTGCAGTTCTACTTCAAGGTTATGTGCGTTGTGCAGAGGCGTCTCTCATTATACTATGCCAAATAAGAATAAGATTATCGCGACACTACACGTCTGCTATTTGTGGGAAGAACCCCTGGACACAAAAAGAGTTTAAAAATCAAATCACTGACCACGAAGCATAACAGCAGATGTGCACATAAGGCACTGAAACTAATTCTTGCAAAATTAGTTTCATCAAAAATCACTGATTACGGATATTGTACGGTTAAGTGTTTCTTTGTGATATATTAACACAGTTCTTGTAAATTACTGAAGAAAGTAAGGGAAGAACGAACAGGCGATAAGAGCTAGGCTGCCTCGTGCGTCAACAACAGTATCGCCTTTATGTGCGGGGCGTGAAAACTGCATGCAGAGTTTCGATCGTTGGCCTCCTCCTATGGGACTTCAAGCCGTGGCCCTATTAATTTATTTTTGGAAAGTGTAAAGTGTTTCAGCGCATGTTTATTTATTTTCGTTTTACGATTCCAGCTGGTATTTTTTTACATGACAGTAGTCTGAAAAAGCTGATTTTGTTAATTTTGAGGCTACCCGGAACTATGATTCTAAGTATGCTATCTAAAAAAACAAAAAATGAGAAGCATTGCTTGAAGTTCTAATTTTCGTAGATAAATATATCAAAAGGAATGTTTAGTGTATCTTATAAAACTGTCTCCTAACAAGATGCACCAATGTTCCTGCACCAGCTATATAGTGCTCTCAACAGAACCAGCAGAGGCAATGTCCAGTCGAAATTTACGGCGTACAACACGTCGACTGCTCCCATATTCGCATTGACCTCATCACACGCCATTAACACAGATTGCAGTCTGTGGCAGCTCAGACCTTCCTCTCTCACTTCAGCCTGCCATTACGAGCCATCATTCATACAACTACATATTCTATACGTTAACGCTAAAAACTTTTATTGGAAATTGCACAAATGTGACTAAGACAATAGAGAATATTTTTTAAAAGCATATTTCCACAATTTTTAAAAAATACAAAAATTTTTTTTATCTCAAAGGAATACTTTAGTACCTTAGTGCCTCTCCCTTCAAAGTGAAATATTTAATTTTTGTGTTTATGATGGTTTTACGATTTGAACGAGAAACGACAGTAAAATAGCGACTTTGACATGACCTTTCCTGTAAACTAGGAAATAAAAAAACACTTAACTCCTAGGTAAATATTATTTTATTAAAATATATTTTGTCGAAAAGTAAAGTAAGAATAGTTGTCCTTCTAGTGCCCTTAACAAGCCGTTTTTTTCTGAAAGTATAGTATTTTATTCTGGTTTATTTCATATCAATATTTCGTTGCGAGACGCACAGAATCTTACCATTTTAATAAATAACTAAATTCGAATCCCTTTCTACAAGTAGTGTACACTGTAAGAAATTGTTTGGACCTGTACCACATGTGCGTATACTGCGAACGTGCGTGTGGCGAAGAAATTCCCCATGTAGGCTATATAATGGTACGTATCCCACCTACACGAAAAAGTAGCACGTAAAAGAAAAATTTCAACTTTAAATGGGAATGATACAATATTGTATGGTTAAATTCCTATATCACCCAAAGGTTAATTGCTTCAGTTTAAGGCCTCTCTCTTTAGTTTCGAAAAAAACAATTAACGCTGATTAATACATATATCAAAAATTCATTCTTACAGTTTTAGAACCTATATATTATCGTTTGTATCTTAATTTTTCTGTTGCAAAACACAAAACGGATTTTTAGATTTTTGCCCCTGGAAATATCACATTTTGTTGTAAAATAAGCCAAAATGAAGCAAAATAATTTTTTTTCTAGCAAACGGTACATTACATTAAAAAAACCGCTCTGGCAAAATTGTGTATCGTATAACTTTACACAGTCTCAAATTTTTCAAAGCATTTGGTTAAAATTAGAGTTATTTGCAATTGTTTGAAATAAATGAAAGATCATAGCCTTAATGTGTACATTTACCAAACATTTTTACAGTGTAAAACTACAAACTGCTGTATAGCAAATCTCCTATTGGCCGCCAATGTCGTAGCCTGCCTCAGAGAACATTTCTGGCCAATGGCAATAACATTAACTTGAGCCGTCTAGTGAGAGCTAAATGAAACAAATATGGAGTGAGAAATGTGTCCTGAATAGGCAGGATATCTCACCCCGCACTGCAGACATACAACCAGGCGCCCGAAGACACGTGCTTACCCTGGAGGACGGCATGAGAAGACTCGGCATTAGAGAGGAGCGGCAGCAGACCGGCGGGAGAAACGGCAGATCCCCGAGAAAACCCGCCGACCAGACACATCATCCAGCACTCACTCGACCACGGCGACCTCTACTCGTATATGGCACCACATAAATGTCCATGATAAGTCAGATCACACACGGACTTGCTCACACATACAGCGTGAGTCAGGACGGAGAATGTTGATTTGGTGACGTGACAGCTTACAAAAATATACACCTAAAATATGTTTTCAATTGTTCGTAAAGTGAACAAAGGAGTAATGTTACTCTGAAAATCAAATTCGAAACTTAGATTGCTTAGTAAAAAAAAATTGGTATTAATAAACGAAACACTGGACAGTGTTAAAACAAAGAATATAGACGGTTCGCGATAAAGTGAGCACTGCTAACATTTTTCTTTCAGCCATTTTACAATAATCAGTATTGTTTTTTTAATACGAAAACATCTATGTACCTACAAACCAGTGCACATATTCCACCACAGTTAAAATTTACATTATTGCTACAATTAAATATAGTTTTTGTTTATCATAAGTGTGGCAGAGTGCTCAGTTTAAAGTGAACAACCTATAGCCTTAATTTAAGAGGGCGTGGTACATAATTCAGCGCTAAAAGCATTAATACATAACTGTAGGTTTCTTGAAGCTAATTTGCGAAAATTAAACAATAGCAATCCTAGACAAGTTGTAGCCAACGTTTTAAACAAAATTGTTTCCAGTGTAACGAACTTCTGACTGGATTTATTTGCTTGGACATACTCCATTGCGAAACAAATGACTGTCACAAGAAAACTAAAAATAAAAATAAGACAAGAAAAACATTTAAAAAATGCTGACAACGAAAGTAAAAATTTTAAAAATGCAATAATTGTTTTAAATACAAATAATTTTTATTCTTTATTTTTATGAGCATGACATTGTAGCCTGCAATGTCTTTATCCGCTGTTTTTTTTTTATCAGTTGGTTTTAGTGTAGTCGTTAAAACGGAAACATGCAAAATATGACTTTAACAAGCCATTACGCGAAAACTATGAGAGATAAAAAATTTCATAAGAGCCAAATTTAGTCACATTTTGTGTCTAAAATCATAAAAAAATATCGGGTACAAATAAAAAAAAATGATGATGAAAATTGCGGCAGACCGCGCCCTTAAGGAACCCGTCTTTCTGACTATGTTGTAAGCTGTTTCAAAAAATCGTTCATTTCTTTTAACATAGACGCGTGATTTCACAGTACTGTACTATATTTAGGTACCAGAACTGTGGTAAGTGTGGCCATCCTTGTGCAGGTGACTGGAGGAATTAGCAAGGCTAACCACGTGTTGCCCAAGGTTAAAGCCCCTGCTGTGACGGCTGGGAAGTCTTATGACAGCTGGGCTCAGGTACCAGCTATGCGGCAGCGGTCCAGGGAAAACATGGGGAGGGGTGGGATACATTACAAGTTAACGCTGTTGAACACGCCTATTCAAATAATGCAAGAATATGAAAGTATATAAGTATGCGTTAATTTTGTGCGGCGATGATAATGGAAGTAATGTTACCCTGAGAATCAACTATAAAACACAATTTATTTAAACGTAAAAAAAAAAAACACAACTTGATATCAAGCTAAATAGCGTCAAAAGAACGAAAGACTAAGTAGTTTTTGATTTGATTTACCTAAATAAATTTTCAAACAGACTTTCGGTGTACCATTACTCCCACTTATAAATCACTTTCTATAAAAATTGAAAGCACATTTTCAAACTTACTTTTTTATTCATCAGCCATCAGCACACGGCCAAATAATTGTTGCCACCTTTGTGAGAAAACGCGTTGCTAGAGCGATACATTTACGGTGGCCGAGGACGAAATTCTGTAACTTTGATTAGAGCGCAAGAGTTAACGCCAAAAAATACGTAGCACAGGTAAGATTTGCTGGAAAATATGCCAAAAACTCTCTCATAGCGTTACTTTCAAATTCCAGTAAATTTCAAGTAATGTTTTCGGCGTTAATGCAAAGAGTCAATTTATGGCCTAAATTAATTTCTATAGGTGGTTCGGGATAAAGTGAGCACTCAAAACACCCTGCTAAAGATCTATTATCAGCCAATTGTTATTTTTCCGCGCGTAACGGCTAACTACGGGACATTTCGGACATTTCTAACCTCTCTGGACACGTCACTTGATGTTTGCGCGGGTAAGGTAAATTGTGTAGTCGGTATGAATCGATACAGTTCAAAAAAATAAGTTCATTAATTATATGAAATACAATTACGTCGATTTCGGTTGATTTTTTTCCTGTATTGTTGTATTTAAATAGGAAAAAACATGGAACTATTTTGCGTAATTTCGCTGCCAACCACACAAGCAGTAAGGCAGCTATACTTTATGTAGAATTATATGCAGTAACGGCTAGTGATATTTTTCAAAGGTTAAATTTTTAGTGTTCACTTTATCCCGAATGACATATACCAAGTTTTCCCAATGCATTACGTGCACATCTGCAGGTCAGCTTCACGGGTAGTCGTGGATGTTTTTATCTCTCAGCGCCTCGGGGTTTCTTCGTTAAACCCGCAAATCACAGACGTGTGGTGTCACAGTAACCTTATCATTATTTGCACGGTCGAATAAGCGACGCCTCTGCATAGAGACACTCCTCCAATAACAACGAAGCAGAAAAGTTGGTGCAAGAATCTTTCCACCAACAATCATTGGCTCCATGCATGTGCAACGTCCTATTGAAGTTTACTCGCGGTAAACTCAGCTGTTTCTTCTCTCGTCCACAAGATGTCACCGGAATGAAGACGCGAAGTTAGTCATTCACCAACCAGCAGTTGTAGGACACTCCAGAAAGCTACCCGACCAATAGCGAATAATCCACACTGGAGGGGAAAAAATGTAGGAAGTCCTCCCTATAGCAACCACAAAATTATTTTCGGATGGGCATTAGTGGTGACCACAAAATAAATTTTGCTGGATAAATATTTAAAAAAATATTTTGTAGGTTGCACAAAATATTTTCTTCTGTTCACAGCACGCTGTAGCCAATCTGCAGAGACCATGTCCGTGTAGGGTTGCCAAAAATTAAAAACGTGTTACCTATCTGTGATTTTTGTTCCTATTAAGGAGTAAGGGAAACAAAGGTTAATTTAAAAGTAATCCTAGTTTAAAATGAATATTATATTAACAATTAATAAAAACTTACATGAAGTACAAAGAAGTGAGGTTACTACATCTCTTCAACATTAATCTTTTATTCTTTTTCTCCTGTGGTAACCCTGGGTTACGGTGAGATATTGTGTAAACATTTCCTGCCCTAATAAAAGTTTAAACACACTAAATAAACATTTTTAGTATCACCTATAAACAGCTATTAGCCGCTTGAAATATGACGCTGGTAATTTTTATTACTATCTGAACTGTTCACTAATGTTTTTAACGTGTATATAACATGCACTGGTAAAATTTACGCAATTGTTACCCTTGCATCGTTTGTTTACAAACACGAGAGTGTATCGTCCCAAATAGAGAGAGCAAGAGTGTCAGAGAGCATATAAACTCTCTCGTGGTAATGCGAAAGAGAGTATTGTTTAAAATGAGACACGAAATAAAACTGTCTACTCACATTTCATCTCTGTCCAAGTTTTCTCAAGTGATACAAAATAGCTACCAGTGGAACAGAAACCCCACCCACACGGCGCGAAGACAAGCCAGTTCCTGCTTCACATTACAATCTGCGGTCGATGCCCGGCCAGCTGAAACCACTACGTAGGCTCGAGTTTTCTTCTGTCCGATGGCAACGCCCAGCCTCCTGGGAACTTGTTCTGGATACCTCGGTTCTTACACAGAAATATTTCGACAGGAAGGTGTTAATTCCATCGCGCAGTTAAATACAGACAGGGTCGTGTTGGATCAGGCACATTCAGGCCTGCAGTAAAAGAAAGGAAAGCCGTGCTAAAATAAAGCACGGTCTGAAAGAAAACTGTCTGCTCAACGTAAATACACATTATGCACGTTTCATAGATCGTCTGTGTTCGCTCTGTTCGTACGTCACGTGTTAGTAAACATTTTTCCCTAAATCAGAAATTTCTACTGTACACCATACTGTACCGTCCGAAAAAAAAAAAAATACATAATTTGCACAGCAACATTTTGTAGGAAATTATGTGTTAACTAATTTTAGAGGGACACTTAAGTGTGAGCTGTATTTGTTTTTAACGTGGCCACTGTGCCAGTGTACGAAGAGGAAACTCACATGCCCATTAAAACACAGTCAACATAGCTAAAAAAATGTCTTTCCAGACTGCCATACTTCGAAATGAAGTAAACGAATGTATTTGAACTTGGGATAGAAACGCACAGAACTTTGCTACAGACTTTTCACCATTAAAATTATATGGTTTTTTTTTTATAGCAAAGCTAAGTTTAGTAGTCTTGACTTGAGGGTTTCGGGAAAAACTGAAAACCTGAAGTCAAAGTCAAGATGGCAGTTTGTAACGCACAAATAGATGGGTTTGCCATTACGAAAAAAAAAAAAAAAAAGTTTATTTGTAAGTACAGGATTTATAAAAATTACACAGATGTTTCGTATTAAATTATTCCGAAAGCCTTGTAAAAGCATTGTTAAAGTATTCGTGAGTTACTGCTTACTATGTATAATACATTTTAATTTCAAAACACAATAAATATTTTAATAATTAGGGTTTATTCTCAGAGAAGTTTCGTTATTTGTATTTATAGCAGATATGTAATACTATGCAAAAATACTACCGTAACGAAAAATAAACTGAACTGTCTTATACTGCCGTTACGATTAAGTTGTAACCGTACACAGACAACATGCTTGAAGTAGTCACCAGTGTATAGGCGGTGACTGCACGTGCTGAGAGGACGTAGCACACAGCTGGGTGGGGCGGTGCCCCAGGAGAGAGCGCTCAACTTGCAGGCCTCCAGTATCAATCCCCGCAGCAGCCAGGCTCCAGCCACCCTCCAAACACCAGGGGAACGTTGACGGTGTAACAGGACATAGGGAGAGGGGAGAGTGGCAGGGGTACACACCCCTCTCCTTCTCTAGCGAGGCCCAGTTCCGCCAGCGACTGTCCCACACACCTCGTGTTGCTATTATACAAGACAACCTGATGACCTCACTAACTAGACCAACCATACCAGGGGAACGTTGACGGTGTAGCAGGACAAGGGTAGGGTAGAAAGGCAGGGGTGCAACCACTCATATTTCTCTAGTGAGGCCCAGTTCCGCCAGCGACTGTCCCACACACCTCGTGTTGCTGTTATACAAGACAATCTGATGACCTCACTAACTAGACCAACCATACCAGGGGAACGTTGACGGTGTAGCAGGGCAGGGGTAGGGTAGAAAGGCAGGGGTGCAACCCCTCATATTTCTCTAGCGAGGCACAGTTCCGTCAGCGACTGTCCCACACACCTCGTGTTGCTATTATACAAGACAATCTGATGACCTCACTAACTAGACCAAACATACCAGGGGAACGTTGACGGTGTAGCAGGACAGGGGTAGGGTAGAAAGGCAGGGGTGCAACCCCTCATATTTCTCTAGCGAGGCCCAGTTCCGTCAGCGACTGTCCCACACTCCTCATGTTGCTATTATACAAATCAAACAGCTGACCACACTTACTAGACCAACCAATTCCTAAAACTTGTTTCTTTCCTACATGATAGCTAGGGATGGTGTTTTATAGCGGTAATAGTTACCTGTTTACAAGGCTTATATGTAATGTATACATTACTGACGTGTTTCTTTCAATTCTGGGGAGTCTTTTTTTACTGGACTAATGATAGTTATGATGGGCTACGACTGGACATCTCTAATCTGGAAGAGAAGATTCTCGCCATTTTCTACAGCTTCTAGTGCTAGGTTCTATTTATTTGTTCACTCATTTAAACGCAATATATTTATTTATATAGCACCGTGCGGTAGTATGCTTTACTTTCGAATAAAAAATTCAAAACTGCTTTTAGACAAAAGGCTTGAAACAAAAAAAATATAGACAATAATGGGAAACTGTAATTTTTATTTTTTTTAATATGATAATATCTAGACTTCCATAATAACCGAATTTCAAAATTATTCGCGTTTTCATTTGAAAAGATTTTTACATCCTTAAACCTCTCGGGCAGAGATGTTCTGATAGTAAAATTATTTTCAAACCTAAACGCGAGTATTTTTTAAATTTTGTTATTATAGAGGCCCATATATCATATTAAACATTATAAAATTTAGTTTTCCATTTTGTATAGACTATTTGTTTTGTGTTAAGCCCTTACTTTTCTAAAAACAGTTTTCAATGTTTTACTCGAAAGTAAATCATACTACCGCATATTGCTATATAAATAAACGTCCGCTGATAAAATATCTACTCGGCAAAAAAAATCTCATCGACTTTTGATGGGTTGTTCAGATTTTATTGACGATCGAGTATTCCGTCGCCTGCTCTACATCGTTCCTTTCCATACCCCTTAATGCCTGTTGCCTGGTCGTTTATTAGGGTCTTAATAGATCTGGCACACAATCAGTCTGTGTGGGCTTGTCCATGTATGTGGCTAACGTGTGGATACATTTTTGCTGTCAGACATGCCATGGTAAATTTCACACCAGACTACGAGTTTAGTGTTTTAGAATTCGGCGATGTTGATTTTCTTCGAAATGTTGCATATCGGAGTGTCTACAAGTGCAAGATTAAGTGGCAACTTGAAAGCAGCGTGCGCATTCCAGTCGCATAGCGGCGATTCCAGTAAATGCAACTTCTAAGACGATGTCACTAGTAGTTCTTAAATTTGTCAACATTCAGCTGGTGAGGTAGGTTTAAATAGTACAACCTGGACCGTGCAAGAAGTAAACTACTTCCTATTTACCTCTACACTTGTAATTACTTCATAGTAAACATATTACCCATGTGAATGAATACTCATTATTATTCAACGTCTTTAAGGTTACGGTTTTCTTATCTAATGTATTCTCCGTTTTATGAAGCTTGTGATCTGATTGGTTAGGACACACCTACCTAATGCTAGGACCGATTCATCAGTTTTATGTATCTGTCCTTTGAAAGGTATTTTTTAAACTTACCCCACAGATTTAATGGGGATCATAAACGTGACAAAACACCAACATAATATTGCAAAAAACTCTCATCGTAAACGGTGATTAACACACCTTAGCCTCTTCCAGTGCTGCATTTGAATGTTGATCTTCTTCAAGCAATGTTGAGCCACAAACTTCGTGGAGAACCGTATGGAGATGGTAGCACTCCACACTGAAGGTTTTGCACCTATATTGGCTATCGTTTATATAAAGCACAGAGCACTGTGTCCCTCTTCAACGGACCCAATTAGAACTGTACAGTTTTAACATAGAACGTGCGTGATTGGCTAGAAAACTGTTGACACGTGACACGATTGAGATACTACAGTTTATTGGAGACTATGTTAAATATTTTCGCTATTTTCCAATGTCTCTAATATTCTTTCTTGACACATAGCCATCACTAAACATCCACTACTCTTCTTTTTCTCCTTTAGAACCTACTACTGTTCCGAACGTAGTATACTGGTTATCAGGTAATTTTTAGCATTCAAAATATACAATTTGGTTAGTTTATAGAAAACCGGTCTCCGGAGCGCGGTCGGTAACATACCTGCCTACAGTACAAGAAGTCCTGGGTTCGAATCCCAGCACAGGCATGGATGTTTGTGTCGTTTACTTAGGTTTAGATAGTTTGCAAGCCATCCCTTAAGCCTTACTGCACGAAACCGGGGTACGTAAATAAACCCACTAAAATTAATACATATATATTTTTAATGAGTAGTAAGACGCCAGGCAGTACTCGTGATTACGAAACCAGAGACTCCCGTCATGTACCACCTGAGAATTACTTGTATGTGTCCATTTTCGTACAACCTCTTATTTTAATGTTTGTTAACATATTTTATATATTTCATTGAATTACAATATTCGACAAGCATTGAAAGTTCTTACAAGATGTGGATTATAAGGAATCATCAACAGTCGTCAAGATCCACTCTTCTCCAATTTGGTTTACATGCCTTCGTCTAGGGGACGTCTCCAGTATTGCTGGTAACCTTCATCGCTTCTTCTTTTCTACTTTTTTGTACGAATGCTTGGACTTTGTAAATATTTTTTTTTTTAAATTATAAATTGTCTCGTATTTACTGTAATCTTTTCTTTGTTTTTGGACTGTTTCTCTTTTTGCATTTAATGTTTAGACTATAACTATCCCTCTTTTTGAGTCTTTGAAGTAAAATGAGAACACTACGCTCAAACTTGCATGGCACCTAGTTGACTATATTTAGTACTCTTAAGTTATCAAGGTTTTTTTATACGTGTATATCCGTTTTCAAACACCGACTGAATCCAAAAATGTTTTTCATGTTTATGTGTGTAATCATAAAACCTTCATGTAGTGTTTTTATTTCTAGGCGAGTACCTGGTATTCATTCATTTCAGTGTTTCTGTCGAATCTGTGTAATTTATTAGGCTACATAAAAAAACTCGGTATTTTGTGAGCCTGGCCGTAAATTGTTTGATGTCGCACATTATTTTTGGTGTTCTATATTTCCTTTCCAAATTTATATAGTATAAATTATTTCTGACCCAGTGTTATTAACTTTTTAACTGTATCAATATCAATTATGATATTTTCGTGTGGTAACTAAGGGATTCAGTGTAAGAAAATGCGCCAAATAAAACTACTTATTATTATTTTTCGCTGAGTAGAGTCTGGGATACCTTACATTAAGAGAGTGTCATACATGGCGACTTACAACTGAATGGTGTTATGCAGAAGACATCCAAGCCACACAAGTAAAGAAAAGGAAAAAAAACTCAGTCCTAAATTATTATACAATAATACATTCAGTAGTTAAGCAAACAAAATGAGACAGA
Source organism: Medauroidea extradentata (assembly GCA_003012365.1). Taxonomy (NCBI): domain Eukaryota; kingdom Metazoa; phylum Arthropoda; class Insecta; order Phasmatodea; family Phasmatidae; genus Medauroidea; species Medauroidea extradentata. The sequence goes on from PNEQ01121059.1 coordinate 14,169, forward strand.
GGTGGGCTATTTGAAAGTAAGAACGTATTAACTAACAAAATCGAAAATGTGTTATTACCTATTTGTAATGTTCTACGTTACCAAATATGAGCTGATCTATTTATGCGTAAAACCATTCAATTGAAGCATTCACAGCGGCCATGCAGTCCTCCAAACACCCGCACGGATAGCTTCGTCAATAATGTCCGCAGAAATACGATGTTGAAGTCATAGTAATATTTAATATTGCGTCGTAAAATTATAGTCAGCAGGAGTGACTCACAATGGCGATACACTGGCGAGAAGACTGCACAGTGACTTGTGCCTGGGAACTATATGGGTGACGTGCGATGCGCTTGCTGTGCCGCTTAACTGCATATATTTTTTTTGCGATATTTTATCAAAACCCTGAACGAGAAACGGTATTACAAATTTGTTTGGAAGTTCTGTTTAAAATTGTTTTCACCATGTTGGCTAATTTTTTTCCAAAGACAGTAAATACAGTGGTTTTAGGTAATTATATAACTAACAGAATTTTTGTTAATTTACTTAATAGCCAATGCCTTATAACTACTTGTCTCGAAGAAATTAACTATCCCGGCAAAAAAAATTTTAACAAAACTGCCGAACAGATCGGCAATATCTGCTCTCGTTTAGGTTTAAAAAAAAATGAGCAGCAAGAAGACAGGTTATCTGAATATTTGCAAACTTTAGGGCACACACTAGGTTAAACGTCTGCGTAAGGATATTATTTAGGACAAAATTCCTTTAAGGTAAACGTCTTACTGGGTGTGTTATATGGACAAATGTATTTAGAGCAAAACATTCAGGACAAAACGACGCGCTTCCCACACACACAGCCCACGTAGCTGCTCGGTGTATAAAAATAGGCTTCTTTATAGCCATACTCATTTGCAGAGTATTTATAACCCACATGGCATTTGCTAGCCAGTGCTCACTGCAGAGCACTTTTCAACCACTCTCTTAAATACTTGCACTTCACACCTAGAGTAGCTTCAAATACTAACCAAACATATAAAAATCTATAGAATCAAGTGGGGAAAAGTCCTTGCCATATAAATATTATAGTGACGCCTAAAAATCTACTAACCATAAAATGGCTCCTTTACAGCCAGTACCCACCTTGCGGAGTACTTTATCACTTTATGGTAATGTTTTAGGCACTTGCAAGCCTGTGCTCACTTGCCGAGTACTTTTCAAAGTCACATTTTACTAAGACTTTATCCTCACACTAGAGTAAAATCTTTCTGGTGCCTTAACTTGCCAGAGCCTTCAGCAATGGGAGTTAAGGCCCCAGGCGTTCTCTCCACTCACAAACTAGCACAAGCACTACACATAATCTACACTACACAATAAGTACTCACGAAATTAATTAGGTCACCTTGAAAACACTCTAAAATTAGAAACAACTTTTACAACACGACTCCACATCACTCCAGCCCTGGCTGGAAGGGAGCTTCACTCCCCGCCGCTTACACCTACA
>PNEQ01121060.1:0-15817 GCA_003012365.1 Medauroidea extradentata
TATGTAACATAGATACTGATAAATTTACAAAGCATTTTACTCCATACTACCAGCTAAATATTCATTAGTTTATTAATTAGGGATGTGCAGCGTTCTCAATCTGTCGCGGATCACCACCTTTTTAGTGTTGTTGCACACGATACTACCACCCACGTCGGTCGAGAAACGCCCTGCAGCGTCCCCGCATTCCAGCACGTCCGTGTTCGTGCCTCCAAGCGAGTGAACTCTGACCTGCCTGCCAGATAAATCTATCTAAGCACTGGCTAGCTTCGAGCTTATTTGAAATTGTAAAAGCCAGCACTTCTCTGTACGTGCTTCCAAGCAAGAGAACTACTACTGGCCTGCCCCATAAATCCTATTCCAGGAGAAGCAAGCTAATGAGCTACTTGAAATTTAACAAACTTTAAACAAGGCAAAATATCAGACAAGTTTACTTAGAAAAGTTGCTTGAAATTAAATTATCTTTCAAATGAGTCCAAACACGATATAAATCCAATAAAATTGACATGTAAAATTCTATGCTTTTCTCTTGCTTTAAAGATAAATTTAAAATTAAAAAGAAAATTTTAATGTAAATTTCTCTACTCGCATCCCCAATTAATAGGTTGGATCCCGCCGTACACACCCTTATACCGGGTTAATTTAGCCTACTTAATTTGTTATTAACAACAAAATTAATGTTTTTTTTTTAAGACAAAAAAAATGAAATTACTGAATGATAAGAGGCCAAGTAAGTGCTACGTGCCAGTGCACGTCACAACGTGTATTTCAAGGTCTAGGTGGCATGAAACAACGCTCAACTCGTCACTATTAAATGCCTCTTCATTAGTATTATTTTACAAAAAATACACTTTAAATATTCCATGATTAAGGACTCATACTGCCCTTAATATTAGTTTTAGGTACAAAGTGTCCCGCATATTTTCTACAAGGAATCGCCACCTGAAGTTTGTCGGTTGAACTCAGCCCCACCGTGTATATATTGTAAATACCGTAATTTAGGTTAGCATAGCCGTAGAAAGCCAGTTGAAATGTCATTGTGATGAGAATAGTATGTGTTATGGGACTCGAGGACAAGAATTTGTTTAAAATAATTTATATGGAATTAAGTTGTCGGTGCAGTATGACCAGAGTATTGTTGCATTGTGTCACGGCAGATTGACACCTAACACAGCGGGGGTGGGAAAGTTAAGAAAACATGGGGTGAAAGCGAGCGAACAGCCTTGAGCTGATGGACACAGAGCTTGGATGCTGAAAATTAGAGCACCCAGAGGCGTGCTGTGGAACTCATCAGAAATTTATAAAATGTTGTAAATAAGTTCAAAGGGATATTAATGTTAATGTACGTGAATTTTAAAAAGATTCAATAAATTTATACCGAGGAATATCCGTGTTTCTTGTCACCCACTAAAGACGCAATTGGCCCTAGGAGACAACACCGCGAAGACAAAAGTTAAGGGGGACTCCGGCGGCAACCCCCGCAAAGGGTGGATGCGTCTCACGGGAAACTGCGCATAAAACTGATTCAGGCCGCAACCGTCATGAAGAATGGACATGTGTTCATTTATCGCGAGTTACATCATGGACATTCGCGGGAGGCCGTGATATCTATCGTGCGACTGACGAGACAAGTTCAAAGTACGGAAGAACATAAACTACCGATGTTTTGATCAATAATAATAGATGCCCACACAACATTGAAAGGCAAAGGATATAACAAAATAGATCACTAAATCCTGTCGAAAAGTTTGATTATTGAAGGCTCAATGTATACCCTTACTACAGCCACATAAGATATCAAGTATCAGAGAGGAAACGAAAGGTTACAAAGGCAAGGGTAGTCCTGTCACACTCTATATCTGCTAGTATAAACCTGCCTTTGTGGTGTATACACGCCAACAGTCGCATATCATCTGACTTCCGGAGAGCATTTGGTCAGAAAACATAAGTTCTGCTGTAAGTTCCACCAGGCAAAGATTGTCTACCTAAGCAGCATATTTAGTGTACATTGCCAACACAGTTTGTTGTAGACAGATACTGCATGTCACGTCAGCAACTTGGACAAGGAGACTCTGGAAACCCATAATGCGACTACACCAGGCCAATTCTGCATCATCAACCATTCTAATGGGGACATGTCTAGTGGACGTCAAGGAAGCATTGATCCAATTCCAAATGCTTAGAGTATTGATTGACCAAGCATCTCAATTTTATTTTACCATTGGAAAAGTGCAGTACTTAGGCGTGAAGCATCACAAGATACAAGTACTTGTTAAGGGTTAATGGGGCAATAGACTTTGATTCCTAGCAGAGTTAATAAAATCACAAATAAACGTCACTCGTCCTTTATCTATTGATTACTCTATATTTACCGTCATTTTGAAAACCACTACGAGCAAAAAAAAAAAAAAAGTAAAACATTGTAACCAAACATTGAACTAAGGTATAGAACTATAACACAATCACATGACTTACAACAACAATAACAATGTGCAACTCACCCAACACAATGTTTGACACTTTCTCTGGTTGTCATATTATTTGAAGCCTCTGACAAAAAAAAAACACCCTGAAGCAGAGGTAAGGCAGACAACAAACTAGATGTACCAAGTTCACAATTTCTGCATAAACAATCACAAACAAAAATTACATTTAAAGCATAAAAACAACTATAAAGAACAAAACTCCGTTTCATTCCTTTAGTCCCATCATCTCTGAAAAGTTTTGGTTTTTCCCCCATTAAGATATTTTGTAAGGAGGTCAGCTGGATTGCACTGAGAGTTGATGTAGCACAGACAAACTTCTCCACTTTCCAGCTTATCGCTCACAAAGTGGTACTTAATGTCGATGTGTTTCGACCTCCGAAATGTAATTCTGTTAACCCTCGCTCCCGCAACATATTCTTAACCCAAATAACTTCTTTGAGTCCTTCAGATAGGGATACATACTCTACTTCTACAGTAGAATTAGCAACACAGTATCGTTTCCTAGATGCCTATACAATTGCTCCTCCAGCACGTCTGATAACAAGGCCACTGTACGACTTTCGATCACTGGTATCCCCACCACAGTCTACATCTACATACACTTTAATCGGTTTCCCCTGTATCTCGACAATCTTGCGTGTGTGTGACATAACAAAGTATATGTAGAACTTCCTTCCAATGTCCGACAGTAGGTTCACTGTTGTGTTGGCAATGTCGACCGACCACATGAGACAGGTCTGGTCTTGTGGAAATGACTGAATAAAGAAGACTCCCAATTGCTCGTCTGCACATTTTCTAGGGAAAGTTAAATGCAGTCTCATCTTCAAGTGGCTTACTCTCCAGCGGTGTTGTTAGACCTACCGCATTCTCCATCCTGAATACTCACAGCAATTCCTTAATGTAAATATGTTATTCTATTTATAGCGCCACATTACTAGGCCTGTTAATTCTCATGGAGAGGAGATGGGATACTTAATGACCTTACATCAATTACACCTTCTTTATTTTACTCTTCTCACCCCAAACTGATAGGTCATCCACATACACCCCAATGACAAGACCTCCAATCTTATCGAAGTAGATGCATGGGTGATTCTCAGATTGGTCAAGACCGTAATTTTTAAAATGGATGTTTAGGAACCTGTACCAGTCACGTCCAGCTTCGTGCAGGCCATAAATGCTTTCTCCGTAGCTGCGAAACATATTCTTCTATTGACCCCTCCTCAAATGCTTCTGGTTGCTCCATAAAGACTTCTTCCTTTATAGGACAACGTAGATAAGCAGATGTTATATCCCAACGCTGTTGGTTACAACCCTCCCCGACAGATACGGCCATCAACAACCTAACAGTTTCCTTCCTGACCACAGGGCTATACGCTTCTTCATATTCGAGACCAGGAATCTGACGGTACACTTGAGCAACAAGTCTTACCTTATACCTGCCTACTTCTTCTTAATTTTGAAGATCCACTTTGAGCCAATGACATTTTTGCCCTGCTGTCTCTTGACTAATTTCCAGCCATCAGTTTGACTTAGTTTTCACGACCTCCTCCCAGTTGTCTGAATCAAGTCTTGAAAGTGCTTCTTCCACAGTTTTGGGAACAAGCAGCATGAAATAGCTGCAACAGCCAAAGTTTCTAGGTTTCCTTATTGACACAGCCTCTTTTTGTCCCGTCTCAATTTCTGAAAACCCTTTAAATCCTTCATCCTCGTCTCCCCGTCCTCCTGGTATGAGAGTTACTTCTGTCACCGAATAAATTACTTCTTCCATTTCCTTATGCCCAGAGTTGATTTGAAAGGAAATATATTACCTTCAAAGACAACGTCTCTAGATACATGTATTTTCTGTTCGCTTAATTCCCACAACCTGTATGCCTTCATGTTTTGTTCATAACGCAAGAGAATTATTTTCTTGGCTCTGTCACCTAGCTTTACCTTGTTCAAGTCACCATACCAAACCAGGCAACCAAACACTCTCAAACGTTTAAAGTCCTTGTCCTCAAACTTCCTGCCAAACCACAGTTCAAATGGAATTGCACCATTCAAAGCACTGGATGGACATAGGTTCTTGAGGTAGCATGCAGTATTGAGGGCTTTTACCCAAAATATTGCTGGCAAGCCTAACTTCATCAGTAGACACCTAACCATATTCATTAGTGTCTGATTGACGCGATCGGATCTCTCATTTTGTTGAGGGGTGTAGGGTGTAGATATTCAATGTTGAACACCTGTATCTCTTAAATAACTGCTGAATTCAATCCAACAGTACTCTCTACCTTCATCAGTTTGCAGAAGTGTAATTATTCTTTTCTGGGGCAACTCTGATTGGCACTTGAATTCCTCAAGAACATCATTTTTTGTTTTACTTGGCACAACTTTGGTTTAACTGGAATAATCATCAGTGAAAATGACAAAATTTTTGGCACCTTCAATTGATTCAGGTTGTATCTAACACACCACATCACTATGTATTAAGTCCAATACCTTTTCAGCTAGATTTTCACTTACAGGAAAGGGTAGTCTCTTCATCTTCCCTCGAATTCACACATCACAGCTTTCCTAGGATTTAGTTGCAACAAAGTTTTCATATGACCAAATCTTTGGTACCAAAACATAGTTTTGGTTTTCTTGACTATTCCTGTAGTTTCTTGAATGCTGGTGGTAGGAACTACAACTTCAATGAAGTACATCCCATTCCCACCCTCATCTGCAAAGGCTGTAAATACCTATTAACCAATGTTGTTCATTGCATGACTCAAACAATTTTTGTCGAGTTGTTGTCCAGATAACAGATTACCACCGATACCAGGAACATACAATACATCAAATAAACTCAGAGTCCAACCACCATACATATCCAATAACTTAATTTCTACTGTACCACATCCGTCAACCTGGAGAGGGGAGTCATCAGCCTGAATCACACTTCCAATTACCCTTTCAAGGTTTTTGAAAAGTTCTTTACGGGATGTCAAATGGTGAGATGTAGCGCTGTCCACAAACCAATGTGACAGTTGACTTTCACTCATCTTCCGATGTGATACTCTGCATTTTCCATGCACAATCTACAGAGCCATGTAGTTTTCTAAGGTCGCCGATCCCTTCCTTAGTTCACCATAGTGTTTAGGACTGGTGGACGACCACTATTCCTCTTTCATAAACCTAGGTCAATTTCTTGAGATGTAACCAGACTCATTACATGCAAAACATACTATATTTTTCGAGTAACCAACTATGTCAGAGTACCTAACATCGCTTTGCTTGTCAGTCGGTTTGTTGAACGTGTACGTTTCCTCACATTTACAGTACGTTAGATTTTAATGCATAACCTTCTACTTTGCTTCAACTTCCCGCTTCTAATAATAGTTTGACAGAACACTTGAATCACCTTCTCTTCAGATAATCCTAACAAACCCCTCATAGTTAGGGAATGGTAGGCCTGGGAGATAGAAGGCAGGAGTAAAATTTTCTTTCCATTTCTCGCCTTGTCGACATACTCTTACATTATCATGTTGTCTTATTTACTGAAGTTAACATATTCCAATATTAGTGCAGTGGTATGATACAAAATGAACTTTGTATGCATAACTTCCAGAACTGCCCATGCTTCTATTGCCAACATACATGCCCCAAGATCTTCCACGAACACGTCACTACCTATGAGTATTAAAAACACGAGCGCAGAATTATTAGTTCCTCGCTAAGTTGTATTTAAAGGCACTAAATCTTTTCCTGCTTCGTTGACATAACCTGGACTGACAGCATCGCAGAGTTTTTTCGATATTAGCGTTACTCTTACCCGAATGGACCAAAAAAAAGAACAATTTACTCAGTTTAGTTTCGGAAACATACACTCTTCAGAAACCGCACCAGCCATTTTTACGTTTGCCATTAGTCACGCAAGTTTTCACCATGATGGCGTAATTTTAAAAACTCAGCCCGTCAGTAGTAAATAAAATGTTCTTCGATATCTGCGCAGTTTTTCAAAGGCCCTGGACCCATAAACATTTGAATTTTAGCAGAGTTAATAAAATTACAAATAAACGCCACTCGTCTTTTACTTACCCCCATTCCGACAACCACTACTAGCCAAAAAACAAAAACAAAAAAGTGTAACCAACACCAAACTAAAACACAATCACAATGTGCAACACACCCAACACAATGTTTAACAATAGAAAGGTCCAGATTTTGTGAAGGAATGACTTCATGTGTACTAAAACCATGGTTGAACTGGAATCAGCAGACCCTATTGTTCATGTTCAGGGGTATATATATATAGTCCTGGGATCTAACTGTATGCTGACGTAGTTGATGGTGGATAGGTCAGTGGTACCAAAGGTTTTCCCCCCAGCCCCACACAGTACTTTTGGATGGGTCCTTATTGGGTAGGTTGCATGTACCAGTGTCTCCTATAAGTACTGAAATATCTGCATTACAGCATTTTAAGACCACATCCATTGAAATCATTCGTGAGTTCCATAAGAAACAATAGATAGTGAATCCAATGCAGAGAGATCCGTAGACGCCATCTTGAAATGTCTCGAGAATGGAGGAACCAGTAGTTGTTCAGCAAGGGGCTGCATAGGACGTTGTGAGTGAGTTACACATACATGAAACTCATTTCCGTAATGGCAGACTGTAAGACTGACAGTATATGGTTCCTACCAACATCAAATTGAAAAGTAAGTGTCCAACAAACCCTCTCTTCAAGGGGAATGTGGCAAGTTCATATTTGAATACAAAGAACTTTCCACCAAGTGCAAGGAAAAAGTGCCCTAACTACATATCACACCATGGCGTAAAGAAGGAAGCAAGCTACACATGAGGCCACATCAGGGAAAGCTCTGAATAATACTTTATTGAAAGGCCAAAACTACAAAGGAAAATAGTTGATAGATTTGCATCCATCTCGTAAGAGATATTTAGCAAGTATTGGTGCACCTTTAAAATTGTTGCGGACTCTCTAGAGCACAGAGTACTAACTCAACACAGCAACGTATCATCAAGCCACATATTTGGCTAAGAGAGCATTTCATCAATCATCATCGGAAGAAGGTATACACGACTGTGAAGCAACAGAGTTGCTAGAACGTGATATTTATGTCAAATGAGGATGTAATACATATATGATTTGTTTGCCATAACATGAAGGGTTTCGGGTTACAGCCCTGGAAATGGTACAGTAGTAATCCAGAACTTGTGGAGCACTCACGAGCTAGTCATCTTGCATCCAGAGGATCCTCGTTCATTTGACGAAGAACGAGGTAAAGTCATCGAGGTGTTGGATTTGGATTATCACACTACGTACTATATAATGTATAAATGTCTTTTTGATCCGTTAGGTCTATTTTCCTACTGTAATTGTAGAGGCAAGGCATTTACGTAATTATTTATTGTGATAAATCCTTAACAATTACATAACAAAGGTTTTGGTAGATAATCACTTCTGATTGTCCTGTATTGTTGAAAATAGAAATCCCCAACACATTCTTCGTACAGACGACATGAAAATACAGATACATGTCTTAGTAATGCTTAACTTGTGTTACTGACTCTGTAGAAAATACGTACTTCTTATTTGACAAACCGAAAGAGGCACCTGTGAAGACAATACCAGTACCAAAGTTCGAGGCACAGATAAAAGCAAAACTATTGAGATAACTGGAATGAAGTCTACAGTGAGATTTCCAGTTCCGACTGCATGACTAGGTTGATCTGACTCTGTACGTCTACACATCGTGTCAAAATGTGTGACTGAGATACGGAAGAATATGTCACCCAGCCACTGGTGGCATGTACCCTCAAAGTGAAACCTGGCAGACTACATTTAGAGAGGTTTTATCCCCAGGTGAGCTGACAGATCATTATTTGCGGTGGAATGGGCCCTTTTGGCTTAGAGAACTGCACGATTGTTAAGAATCTAGTGAATGTAAAGGAACAAACTGTAAATTCACTAAATGTGACAAGGAAGACTAGGTTGTATTCGTTAGAAGTGGCCCATAAACGTCCATTAGAATGGAATCTGCAATGGGTCTGTCAAGAACGTAATAACAAGCAACCTTCCGTGTCAGTTAGGTCTTCCGCCTGTGAAAGAACTGAACAGTATACTCGGTAACAATTACAAGGTGAAACAATTAATTTAATGCTTGTCTGAGATGTTAACCACCATTTCGAGAGTAGGAGGCTACATTCAGCAGCCTTCACACCATCTTGATAATAAACACCCTATCCTAGAGCCTAATAATGCCAGCCACTTCACAGATTTAGAAATTGATCATTACAATTGTTAATACTGGCACACTGGGTTGCAGGCTAAACAAGCAATCTGTGATACCACTCTACTTTACGTTATCAGGAAGATGAGCAGTCAAGTCATTTATATGGCATTGTGTACTATGCATTTCAAACAAACCCATCAGTGTGTAAGCCAGTAATGGGAGACTCCCAACAACCAGGGTTCAGAACATTGACGCATGCCGACTACGTTAGTTCCTGGGTAATGGAAAGTACACAAATTCAGAGAGGCAAGGACTCGCAAGGCATATCTGAATTTATGTGCTTGAAGACTCGAGCAATGCATTTAAAAGTAGCATGCCATGGTTTATGCGCTCACTTAGGCAATGACAGTGGCAGTAACTATTTTGAAGAGATGCACACCTTGAACGATTTGTGAAAGGCTACTCCCGAAAATGTTGGTGACATTGCAATTTAATCCACCATCGTCTCTTCAGAGGAATGTGGGCGGCGGGTATCAGTGCCACTAAAGGCCACCTGATGAAGTGTTCACCACCTTGTTCTCCCAAGTGGAGGTAGTGGTGAACGCCGATCATAATGAAATGGAAGTGTTTCACACCGGGAAATCTTGTATCAGAAGAACCAGTAACTGCAGCTACCTGTGAAGACGTGACATTAGTAGCAGTTAAAATAAACCAGACCACACAGCACTTTTGGAAGAGATGAAAAGGAATATCTCCACACACTGCAACAGCATTTGAAATAGTACCGTAGTTCCGCAAATGTAAAGCCAGGTCAGATAGGGATTCAGAAGGATTACAATTTGAGACGAATAATGACTCTCTACACTCGGACGGATGGTACGACCAAGATTGTAACTGCTCAAACAAGGCATAGCTCTCGGAAGCTTACTTCACAGTGATTCTGTTTTCACTTTAAAGGACTAATTAACATTTGTGGACAGTATGTTAGGGATTTAAAACTTATTAAGTAGGATTGTGTTGTTATGTTCGCCAAATAAAAAAAGCAGGACTATATCTCCGTGAGACATTTTGGGATTTACCGTACTCCGGGAATTGTCAGCGAGGTTGTAACATTGTACGTAATTTGTGTTGTGATGGAATACAAGATAAATGCATTTATAATATGTACCAGGTTTTTCCTCCGTATAGGCTAAAAAGGAAAGTATGATGAAGTAGGGCAGCAGCCTAACAATGTATTAATGTGAACGTGAGGGGGAAATGTAACATGTACAGGTAGTGCCCGTGGTCAATTCTACTTCCGCGTGTGTGTGCGGCCATGGTTACAACCACCCAGTATTCGTCTTTTGGTAATTTAGGTGTGTAAACTTTATAATCTTCGTGTGGACATCGTCAGTGCTAAATTACTCTTCTGCAAGATGTTTTTTAGGTCTTATCTTTAATGTGAGAGTTTCTGAGCGGCCAACACAAGTGACTTCATGTATAGCAAGGTTATGAAGGACATGTCAAACCTCATTTGAAATTACTTTCGAGAAAAATCGAGACTACGAATAATTGCAGTATTTTTGTCAATTCCTTAGTTAAAACAGTAACCGAATAAATATGCTGAGTTTTACAACCTATTAGTCGAAAAGAAAAATGTCACAAGGTGAATAAGGCTGCAATGTAACAAGAAGAAGCAGAGTTTGTTTGTTGTTGTGGGCCAAGTGAGTCACCCATTTTCCAAGGGTTCAGCTCGTATATTTGGCCAACCAATTACAGCACCGATTGAAAACAAACAACGTTAAGTGACAATACTTGGCAAGAACCCATGTTCAGACTTGGGTACTGGGTAGCTCCATGACTATACATACTACTGCTGTGGTCAACTTACTTAAGATGAGGCATTATCTAAAAGGTCACTTGGAATCTGAGTAAAGCAAAATTTCAAGGGAACTATTCACTCGTGTACAATGAATACTTAATTAACTGTAGGTAATGGAGAATACGCTTCATTTGACTGAAAAAAATCAATATACACTAACAGAAGATTTGGGAAATAACTTACCTACAAAGGGTCTGCTAATATTATTTGTGAAATGCACAGTACTATAAAACACGTGATGCAAATAGTTGAAATTGTAATGCTACTAACCATCAATATTCTTGGATATATGTTAGTCGTGAAGATGAAGATTTGGATTGAAAAACACTAAGTATTCTTGAAAACTGTTTGTACAATGGACAAAAATACGTAAGTGATAAGTTTCAGCAACCAAACAAGGAGGGATAGCAATTTGGCAGAAAGCGAATAATACATAAAGAGGGAGTGCCATTCCCACATACACTTCAGTAACATTTATATACATTAAGATGTAAATAGTGGAATTCCCTACACCTTACATAGACAAAACGGGATAAAGTTAATATGAACTAAATGTGTGTGATATTTAATTGTTAAACTAATAAATCATAATATTGTAATGTGGTTGAAAGTGACAATACCTACAAAAAAACTGAAGTGATTATGAAGACTTTAAAATTATGAGGGGAAGGTCACAATCACATTAAGAAATACATTTAGTAACTGCACCTGAACAACACTGATACTTCCTAGTAGGGAAATTCTAAGAACCAAATTACAATGCTACACGAGTGCTTAATGCAGGTAGAAACGCCACAGTGCATGTACAAAAATGAATTAGTAGATAATTGTTCCATTGACAGATAAACGCATTCAAATATTCAAAGTAGGTGTGTGGTCTGATGCAGTTGTCGTACCACTCTTCAAGTGGAATGACAGTGACACACCCTGTGGAGAGTTTATATAATATATAATTGCATTGTATGTGTGGTGTGTAACAGCTGAGAACCGATAGAGAACATTGGAAATAAGATATACAGCATGTACTGTGAAGTGTTCAGCCACTTCCCCATCTTGGTTAAATCTTTAAAAGGTGTTTTTATTTTTGTATTTAAATTTATGTTATGTAAATCTTTCTTAACAGGCTATATGCCATTTTCAGGGTGAGTTTGTCAGGTGGCCGGTGTGATGCAACAGAATTCAATAACCTAGTAATTGGGGACATGTTAATTTAAATTCATGTTTTCAAAATTTAACTATAAAATAGTCAAGGAATTTTAAAGTAGAGTCATTTGATTATCTTCCTGGCTTGTTTGGTTTCAAATTGACCACAGTAAAATTGTAATTATTTTTGTTGTTATAACTTTTTCTTGTATTTTGACCAATTTTTGAGTTTTGGCAATTTTAGCATATTATTACATTTTCCCTGGTGAAGTGAGTAACTTCAGGTGTTGCAAGCTTCTCCAGGCTGTAGGATTTCTGGCGCCGACGTTGTGGTTGATCGCTTGCTTCATGGAATTTCTCCATGACGTAGGTTATTGACGCACGTAGGTCAGCCATCACAGGGGGTTGCTTAGGGTATTGCGCCGCGAAAGTAGTTCCGCTGTTGCGCACTTTTTGTCCTCAATTATATTATTTGTGTGGATAAACAATTTTATTTCAATGTAAAACCTATAAACTGAACTTTTGGAATCCTTTGTTATGTGTTTAAGTGTCATTTTGCGGGTTTTGTTGAATTTTGGATTCTGTTGTATCACTCCGCCGAGGTCCGCTATTAGTTACCATGTCCGTCGAGGGTTTATTAGTGGTGTAGTGATGGCGGAGCGGGAGAGACGTCTGGATGTCGTGAGGGCACTGCGGGGCTGGCCCTGGGAGCGCTGGCGAGACTGTTTGTGCTTGTAGAGTTTTTTTTGTTGTTTGTTTCGTCTGAACATTGTCAAATGGTGGCGGGAAATACGGGGGTTCTTTTTGGATAAGTGTATGCAGTCATGGCATAGCACTGGTAAAATCGCAGGCAACTAACGTTTCATCATTACCTTGTTTTTTTTTATTATTGAACTCGCGCTCAGACATGGTAACGCCGGACAGCTGACGGATTGATTTGTGATGTGTAAATAACCGCCCTTTGTAAACATCTGTCAAAGTTACAGTAATAAATCAACAGTTGACTGAGTAAATGAGTTGTTATTGGTGAAATCACGATGGTTAGTTAACCCTCAAATTAAATCAAACTGAGCTATCCGGAGCACGTGTCGTAACATAAACTCAACACCCACTACAATAACAATAACCACAGCAACACGCAGCAGACGCAAGAGGACGCGTCACAGTACATATCTGACTGAGGAAGAGGGTAGTATCGTACAGATAGTGCTGTCTGCTGTACAGGTTACTTAATTTACCATGTGAAAGCCAATGTCAATGTAAATCAACACCTCATAACCAGTAGATGATAGACAAAGTAACAGGAAAGTATATGAATAGGTCAGTAATATATTTTGACTGTACCTTAAAAACAGTAAGCAAATAAAGTACAACACTGTTAGTGAATTAAAAATAGAATAGATTGCGTAATTCAGTGACATTAACAATATAAATGAGATTCATTAAGCTCACTTAAAAGGCCCAATATTACATGAAATTCTTGTGGTTATGAAATACAATACGAGTACAGCAACATGTCAAGTCTGTGCAGAACCTCTGGAAATGGGACTTACTTTTACACAATAATGTACCAAACACCCTGAAATATACTGTGAAAAGAACAACCATTACTCTTGAACAAAATTTTAATGCAAAATCAAGTCAATTCTTAAACTGTAGTGTGTCACAATACATTTCAGATAATGAGGCTCACTATTTTGCGAATACAAAGACTAACAAAATGGAAGATTTTTTGTTTGACTTCCGAGGGGAAGTCCACTATCCTATAAACATATATTATATGACTCAACCTCTTCCTTAAACACACCTGGCCATACCAAAAGTAATTTGCATGTACTTGGTGGTTCAAAACACAATGTAAGATGCTATTAAGAAGTCTAAGGTTTATTCTTCATGAAATTCATCATCTCCATCCCGAAGTACTCTCCATTCGTCAAATTTGAAAATGATAACACCAATTGAAATCAATAGGCAAACATTCAGAATTCCATTTAACTTATAAGTTAAGGTTACAATAAATTAAACTGTCAAGAAGTAATTCACAGTAACTTGGGGAAAAATGACCGAAAACATAAATCCTTTACACACACACACACACATATATATTAATTAAACTCTGCAACCTGTAAATAGTAATAATGTTAGTACAAGTACACATGAGTTTTCACAAATTACATAGGTATTCATATTAAACAACTTGCATACAGTACCATATCCGGTAAACCTTCTCACCTTTTTCTATCCATTTCGGTATCTGTGTGGAAGTAAAAATGTCTTTGGTGACTGTCCGAAGAGATAACCTCGAAAGCAAATCGTTTCCCTCCTGTGGTGGAGTTTTGGACTCTGTACCCGTGTAAGCACACCATCCCTTAAAAAAAAAAAAAATACATAAATATTTGTCCTTATTCACTTCCACAATAAAATGAGTTTATGTAAATGCTATGCACTGTAACATTTAATGCCTCAATGCAGCAACAAAAACAGCTTGTTATCTGTGATTCTGAAATCCCTGTGTTGTTTCAACCAGTTATTGTAGATATAAAATAAAAAGTATTAATTCTCACTTCCAATTCGTGTAAAGTGATACTAATTTTAAACTTGGACTCTGTGGGGCAACTCAACGTTTGAAAAATTGTCATGGTTATCTCATAAAGGATCACATGTCATCGATTTAACACTCAATTCCAACTATCTGTACCTTAATAAAAAGATTCTAGAAGTAAGGAACTAAGAAAGACAATTCTAACCATAATTTTTTTGCATTTCTTAACCTCACAACTCCACAGACGCAAACAAAATCTCGGTACTCTAAGAGCAGTGATAGAAGCCAAGAAACATGGACAATGGGTCACATATTACAAAACCTCAATCTCACCCAAAGCACTCTCTGATGTGCTGTCTTGATAGATATATACACAGGCATCCTTGAGCACGCAGTACCGCCGCCGCCATGTTTTCCACTTCACACCAAGCTTCATGAGGTAGCCAAAGCAATCTGGCTGCTGAATGGAACTCGGAGCAAGTTTAAGGTTACGCTTGCTAATATCCAACCACTCATCCATCTAGATATCATGCGGAAGTTAAGCATTAGTAAGCACATGTTAGCACTAATATGTTCGTAAACTTGCCCTCTTTGAGGTGGACGTTACCTTGGGTTAGTCATTACAATAAACACGTAACATAATTATATTCGTTAGGTGTGAAATACTTCCTTACCAAAAATAATCTTACTAGAATTTACTCACGAAGTACAATATTAAAAAAATTAACTAGCCAAAATCACCAAATTACAATTTTTAGTATTAAATAGCAATAAAGTAGTTACATATGAAAATATAAATATATGGACACATAAATAACAATAACATAGCAGCAAAAAAGTGTAAATAGACCATATAAAAACAAGCACCAAACACAGGCAAATAATAATAGTATTTATACTCTAAGGAAGTGTAAAGAGTCTGTGAAACATAGCACATCAATTAAAAGGCCCTTACATCAAGAGAATATATATATATATATAAATACACACTTACATTTGGGCAGGGAATTATACAAAGAGTCTGTTGAGGCTGTTTGAGTGAAGACATGCTGTGGAGCACGACAGGGCAAGCACCGGCACCGGCTCAACCCCCCTTACCCCCGAGGCAAGGCACGCCTATGGACAATGGCTTAGGAATGTGAAGGGAGGCGAACAATGACCGTGAGGACACTGGCGGATGGGGGTTGGGACAGGCAGGCGGGCTGGTAGCAGGTCTGCTGGGCTGGACACGGCAGTCAGTCAGCATGAGGACTCGTGATCGGACGCTTGCAGTGAGATTGTTTGTTGGAGTGATGTATATATGCATGTAGTCCAAAATCAAAATAAACGCACCTCGGCGTAAACATTGGTCCTCCGGGCCGGATACATTCCGGTAATATTGTCATGGCGTCGTCGCGTCGGTCGGACTCGCGACTAAGTAGTAGAACAAAGGTAGTTCTGGAACACAAGTCAGAGCTTCGCCAGTGTGATTTTAAGTGTGCTTCAATACATAAACAACACAAGGGCAGTACTAGCATTGAACTTCTAGAGATCGAAGGTCTACAACAACTGATAGGTGAGTGAG
>PNEQ01121061.1:0-15819 GCA_003012365.1 Medauroidea extradentata
TTTTTTTTTTTTTTTTTTTTTTTTTTTTTTTTTTTTTTTTTTTTTTTTTTTTTTTTTTTTAAGAAATTATCTTTGATATATATTGTATGAGAATTATTAATTTTAACGTTTATTCCCCGTTTAAATTGACCAATATCTCTTCATGTGGACGGAACGTGTACCGACCTTACCGTGAGTGGAATTAGGAACAAAATATCATTGAAAGCAAATGTCGGCTAATCAGTGTAAGCACGTAGTTAAATTAGTGTGAAACACGGACGGCACTTTTTTAAAAACAAACAAGGTTACGGTAAGATATTCTGTCAACTTTTCACACTGTGTCTTCATCGGTGAGTTTAGAAGTTGGTGGCCTTAATTAATTTGGTATGCAGTGCAATTCAAAGTGTTATGGTGGAATAGCGCAAGTGTGTATAATTAGGTTTTCTGTCGTAACGTGGCGATGTTGTATTCCCTAGTCATGTGCTATTTGTTAAACCTTTAATTGCTAGACCAACTGAAACATTTTCCCTGCAGTTATTATTCATTGTTTATCTTCTGCTATGACTCCGGGAATAATCAGCGCGAGAACTGTTTCATCCCAACAGCTTACATTACTCTCTTAATTCCGCTCCAGCTCCCCAGCGTGTTTCGGAACGAAACGCAAAACGGAATACGGTAATATCCTAACAACTACTGTAGTTGCGTTATATGGTGTGTTTCGGGCTGAGAGCAACACTTTTGCGATAATAGAGCTAAGAAAATATCCGGACGGAAATGTATTATTACAAGATTTACTCATCGTACTAGCAGGGTCCTTAAAGAGATTATATGGTAGCCATTAAAAATTGTAAAAAAAAAAAACGGCTTACTAGCTACCTGCTTTTATTACTACAAAGACCCACTAACTATACAGGTTGTTGAAAAATTTCATGTAAATATTTTGGTGGAACCATCTTCGTATCAGGGGGAACACAGGGGCGTCATTTCATGTTTTTCTTGGGGGGGGGGCAAGATTTTTTTTTGGCGTCAGTGACCTTGTTGCATCTTTTTTAATAATTAAGCATGTATAAATTAGAATCTTTAATAATAAAACTTCAGTTTTAAGTGCTTAAGTTAGCATTACTTAAAGAATAAAATACAAAAAAAAAATTAAAACAATTAAAATTCAAAATCCAGGGGGGCATTTGCCCCTCCTGCCCCCTCTCCCTAAATGACGCCCCTGGCGGGAACAACAAACATAGGCCCGAAAACGCACCATTACAGTACCTAATACAGGTCTCATGACTGACAGAGCATGGCAGGCGAACTGGATCATTTTACTGTAGAATGTCACATCCCACAATGCCTATCGTCCAATTAAATACGACTTGTCCGGTATGCAGTTGTCAATAATAACGTATACGGCGTTCCACAGTAACACAATCCAGGCCGCACGTTACGGACTAGACATTACTGTAGTGCAGAAATGGTGACTTTTCTGACCCATGTTCCTACACTTTTGGTTCCTCTAGATATGAGGTTTGTTCTCCCAAAGTACTGACACGCAATTTTGCAACATCTGTTCATTTACACCTTCATTTTCTCTTGTTACACAGACAAGGTAAGTGGGTTTTCCCGCCTCGTCTACAGCGAGAATGTGAAACACAACTTGACATAATGACAGGCACTTCCAACGTCCTCAACGTTTCCCCAAATCGATAGCCAACCAACTGGGAATTGAACGTGGAACACTGTAGCGGGAGGCGAGCGCTCTTACCACTACACCACCGCGACCCCCTACGACATCGATGTAATTCGAGACAGAATCAGTGGCTCAGAACCATCGGGAATAGGAAAAGAAGCGGCCGTGGTCTGTAAGAAACCATTTTCAGCGTTCGCCTATGGAGTGATTCATGAACACCATGGAAAACTTTAATCATGAAGGCAGGACAAGGGTAATCGAACCAGGGGCCTCCCGAATGCGAGTCTATTGTTTTATCACTGCGTCATCTAACTCGGCGATAGTTTCAGTATTTAGAGAATCACCACACTAGGCCTACTATTTCCCATTTCACCTGCTCTTCTCATTCCGGCCCCATTTCATGTCATCCTCCGGAGCATGCAGAGGACTACGAGCGCCCAGTCATGTCTGCATCCGTGGTACAATGCCCTGGCCTTCGAGTACCCTCTTCGTTCTATATGCTTACTATATCTCCGTGGCTGTATTATTGACAAGTAAATATTGGAGAATCCTGAGGGAGTGGCAAGACTAAGGAGGGAGCATGTGCTTCTCTTCCTCCCCTTAAAAATTTAAATAATTGTTAAAAACATGTTTATGTATAAACCTAACAATTTTCGCATGTAAGACGTGGGCATGAACCAATGGCAATAAAATTGATGTGTTTGGTATTTGTGCTTCATACAGAATTATTGCTAATACGTTAACAAGTCAATTTCAGTAATGTAGCACCCTTCACAAATCAAAATATGTAAGTTATGCCACGCTAAAGGAAATAATCAAAACATACGACGATGGACGTAAGATGTTCACTGGTGAAAGGTGCCTGCCGTAAATATACCATACAAAACATAACAAAAATCAGACTGCGAAATGTATGACAACTTTATGTTTATGCGGCGTGGTTTTTTTAAAAAAATAAATCCGCGGTAATTATTACCGGTAGAAACAAAACACTCTATTTTGAGAAGAAAATTAATGTTGGGTCAATACAAGTATGATGTGGCTATAAACCTCTTACGAAGACCGAGTGTCGTGGTTTTATTATGTTCTTTGGGTCTTAGAGTTTGGTCTTGGATGTATGTTGATTAGACCTTATCGGCAGATAAAAAGTCCTTTATATTTGTACCGAAAAAATATGCAACTTTTAGACATACTGTACATAGGCTAAATTCATACGTACATACCATACATAGGCTAAATTCATACATACATAGCCTACATACATACACATACATACATACATACACACATACACACATACACACACACATACATACATACACACATACATACATACATACATACATACATACATACATACATTACATAAACACATGATATTTGTGTGCAATTCATATAAAATTATTTACCCTTTAGATTTTGCATAACGACATCTCAAAATCTAAAATCTTACTATTAATTGAACTTATCGAGCAATGTTATTCATATAAAATATAGGTAGCGTAAAGTACTTTATGGAAAAAAATCCTTTTGTGAAAGTGTTATCATATTTTTAACATCGGACAAAGATAATTTAAATTGTCATCTTTTCCACAATTTTATTGCTAAACAAAAATTTTCCCACTCGGGTTATCTATTTTTATGAAGAAACTCTGTGCATGTTTTGTTTATATGAACTATCTCACTTCTGAAGGTAAGTTAGTTTTAATTGCAGAAAAGTTAGAAGAAATAAAATGTTTTTTACTTCGACATGTCAGATGCAAAACCTATTATAAAATATCAGATTTTATTTCAAGTTTTTGAGGGCTTTGTACATAAGTGAACTTTTTTAAAAAAAGTATTACTGAAATTTGCAGAAATCTGAGTCATTATATAAAATAATAATCCTAGGAAAGCCGTTTTACTGGTCACGCGAGCTAGGAATGGTCCTGGCGACGCGCAGAGAAGAAAATTCCTCCTCCCTCCTGCCCCTAACCAGCAGAGGTGTGCGCATCTGCTAATTGGTTGTAGCTGCTAATGGCACACTCAGGGCTCCGTCATTTCCCCTCTTACTGACTGGGAGAGGGAATGTGGGGCGGATAGCTGGGCAGTAGATACCATTTCACATCAGCTGCGCCACTCTCTCAAAACCTTTCCTAGGCTGCGGGACCAGAACCAACTTAGTGAGCAAATATGTCAGTGCGATGAGTTTCTGGTGAACAATTTTTGATGTCACAAATTTGGAGCTTCGATTCTGATGTAAAAAGACTGCACTAAATATGCATCATGGGTATTAAAGCCATGCTATCATATTTCAACTTTTTTCGTGATATTTATTTTGTAAGGCTAAACGAGAGCGGATACCAAAAATCTGTTTGGCAGTTTAGTTTAAAATGGTCTTCACCATATTGGCTCATTGTCAATACAGTCAATATTATTCTTTTAATGTATTACATAATTCAACGTTAGACAAAAAATAGCTGTCACTAAAAAAAAAGAAAAACAGTTTTATTAAAACTAACCAATAGATTTGTATCATCAGCTTGCTCGTCTAAGTTTAAAATAATTACTATCGCAAAGAAAGTAGAGACAGGGGCACATTGCCGTAAGTAAGAGGCAGACCCTTAATGATACAAACTCATTTATTCTTTCAATTTTCCTTATGTACTGTAACGGACTTCACAGGTGCCCGTCTTAATTTTTTTGTGTTTATAGTAAGATTTTGAGTTTTCCGATTTGTCGAGCGGAGTGTATAATCCGAACGACGAAGATGTGCTGGCATGCCTCCCCCAATACTAATTTTCATTTTCAGATAGCACTCTAACAGAAGCAAGGTTATACTGTATGAGCTGGCAGTATTCGCCGTAGGGGCTCAGTAAAAAGTGTATAATAAATAACTTCTTCTCATACATAGCTCGCGGGAAATAGGACAACAAAACCACACAATATTTAAGAATGAAGAAGTGAAATAGCCGGTGGTACACAACGTGCCAACTTAGATGGCGAGTGGCACCTACTGAGTGAATGACACATTCAAGGAATTTAAACAGCAGGCCGCTGCAAAAAAAAAAAAACCTAGTAGCCTACAAAAACCGGAATGAAATCGACCTATGTAAATTAGCCATTCAAATTTAAAATGGTAGTAATATTATGTGCAACACATTCCAGCTGGTTACGCGCCAACTGACATGGCGCGTGCTGTACGGCAAACTCAGTCTCACACGCCAACAAAATGGCTTCGCTAGCCAGAAACATGGCGGAAACTCCTGCCGCCAATCAGCGTAAGGGGACTGTCCTGCTAGCCAACAGCCAGACCAATAGGAAACCTTCCGTAATAACATGCAGGAACCACACAGGCACGGGGCTGGTATCCCAGCCTCTAGCAGTCAATAGGAGCTAACGGAAACTACTGCGGATCCACTCGATAGCGAGTAAATCGGCCGGAAGCGTCATGCGATAGAGATCTACCGGCCCTCGAGATCTCAAAATGTTCAACTCTATCCCGGCGCCGGATCTACGTTGATCTACCCTGCTCGGAAGCAGGGTAAACAGCAGCCAGCAGGCGATACAAAGGAAAGCGCGCGTAAAAAAGTAAATAAACAGACTCCGGCATGTGTACGTAATAGAAAAAAATATATGTTGTAAGGCGGTTTGAATGCATGTTCACGGAAAATACGATGTCGGATCGTAGTATTTTTGTTGAACAAGAAGTCTGGAGCAGTTTATTAAGTAAAAAGTCGCCAGAGTACGTCATTCAGATATGGAATAAATTATTATTACTAGTACGCAATTGTAATGCTACAAACGTACATTAAACCAGCACAAAATGATATTCTTCACTGTTTTAACCTGGCCTAGTAATATAGGTCTGCCAGATCGGCGACTGAAATTATCGCTTCTGCAGATTTTACTATATTTTTTAAAAAAGTCGCCTAGATACTACTCTTCATATTGACAACCGCTCGTTAAGCATCCAACGACTGAGTAAATCCAGTCACGTGATCAGCACTAACGACCCAGTACGTTTCCGTAAGCACCTAATAAGTGACGAAGTTCGCATGTATGCCCGTATCAAATGAACCGCCACGTCATTTCACGTGTGTATTACTATTTAGTCTGTGACAAAGCCTTCCGGCTACGTGGTCCAGCATTCTCTCCTCCTGGGAAGGGGCGCAAGGGAGCCCTGCCTACACGACGACATTGACCAATAAGAGAAATATTTAAACTTAATGAAGTTAGAATTAATATTTTAATTAATATTAAAATTATTTATATGTGTAGCACAGAATAGGTGTAAATATGGATGTGTGAAAATGATTTACACAATCGGGATTAGAGAGAATAAATAGTTTAACACACCACATGCGTACTCAAGAAGGAGCATTGGCTGGCCCGCAAAAAGTCACACTATGGAGGCTGCTAATCCTTAGCGGCAGTTCAGTATCAGTCAACTCGTCAAAGTTATTCATTTGCGCCCAATATTCGCGGGCCGACGGTGCAGTCCTAGACGTCCATCTCACGACTGACTCCTCTAATCTCTTCACATCGTACTACGTCAAGGCGAGGGCTACTACGTCAAGACGAGGGCGCCCTAAAAAGACTTCTCCTGTGGCGACGGGCAGAAAATCGAGTCCGTGTTTGTATTGGAATCTTCGCGGGTGTCGGATTTATACATTTTGGCACGTGGGAAGAGCGTAGCGATAAGAGCCATGTCCCACGCTTGACGAGAAGCATATCGCCTCTATTCGCAGCGCGCAAAACTGGCGTGCAAGGTTTTCCTTTAATAGTATGAAGTAATGACCAACGCATGCCTCTCGTTTTGCACTTTACGAATTCAGGTAATATTTTCAGAATTACAGCAGTCTAAATAAAATCCCGTTTTTAGCCATTTTGAGAGGCCCAAAAATCGTATTTATAACAAGCTTGCAGAATTTTTGAAAACATAGAAGCATAGTTTCAAGTGTATGTTATTTTTTTAGATAAATATAATATGAATGAGTTAAGCGGTTTCGCTTAGAAAATAATACGCGTGACACGCTGCAACGCTGTTCATGCGCCAGTCGAGGACTCCTCTTAAAATAAAAAAATAACGGTCTCGTCGGTTAGATAAGACGTTGCAGGCTTGTCGCAGTGGTAAGTAGAGCGAACTAATAGTAAGTCTACATCTTGGGAAAGTAGTTCTTAGCACAAGTAAGCAAATACTGTTTTATGAATTACCTCTATTGAGAGGAAAACTGAATAACTGGCTAAGTCATTCCGAAACCTAAAGCAATACTCACTTGTTAAAATATTTGTAAAAAAAATTACAAAATATATTTGCTAGGATTGTTTTTTAATCGTTTTCCCATACTAAATTTTCTAAATTCCTAAACTTTCAATGCAGATTTTCAGTATTACAAGCTTCGTCCTTTTACACAGTACTAGGTTTAAATCTAAAATTATGGATATTTGGCTGCTTCACGAGTGCAGTGGTCGTCGTTATGCAACTCTACGTAGTCTGCGTGCTAGGGTATATGTCTGCCTGAGGCGCCAAAGGTACGGTAGTTTATTTTACGGCGATTGTATCCAACGTTCCTGGCTCGCCTCTCCGACCATCTAGTCCTCCTCAAGCACTTTATTCACACAGCGGAAGCCGCGGTAAAGGGTAGAAAAACCGTAGGTGAGTTTGGAAAAGAGAGCAAAATGGGTGACGGGGGAGCGGAGAGTTTGGTAAAAGTGGCTTTTGAGTGGAAGTTGAATTGACGAAGCTTTTCAGTCAGCGGCGATGGTAAGGGAATTTCCCTCCACCGCAGAGGTGGACTCTTAGGAGGGGCTGATGAGGGAGCGGAAATAAAGAGGAACACCATGGAAGTTATTGAAAGAGAAAAAAAAATTCAGGTTAGAAGACTCAGCAGCGCTCGGGAAGAGGGAGGGGGAAAGACTGAACGAGGAATAAAAAAAAGAACGGACTGAGACGGCTCGGGTTACGACGGATACTTCTGAGTGACACGTGACAACAAAAGATTTGTTGGCGATACCTTTTTTTGCCTCCCTTTTTTATTTATGTTTCCCTTGCCCGTCCTCCTCTCCAATTTCTTCAATCTGTTAGTTGTTTGTTCCGACTCAGCGCCAAGTTCCCTCCTCCCTCGACGATTCTTCTGGTAGCTGTCTTACCTCACCCCTGTCCACCCTCCTCGCCTGCCAGAGCTCCAGAGAGAGAGGCTGCGTTTTGTTTTCCTCCCCTCCAGTCCTCCGGAAGATGGACTAACTCCGCGGACAGGAACTGGAGCGATGTGTGTGTGCGAGGGAGGGAGAAGGACACGAGTCTTCTCTATGAAGGGATAAAAGATTTCGGCGGGGATTCGCGGGGCCCAGTGGTGACCGGGCACCCCCTCCTCCTTCACAAACAACTCCAACAACTCTCCACGGGCTTCATTCTGCACCAGCCCCTCCCCCGCGCCACACCAAGATCTGCCTGTCAGCGCCGTCTGTCCGCCCCTAGGAAGTGATGCACATCTGGGTTCCACTCTGCTCTAGGCCTCTCCCAGCACAGAACAGCTGGGTATACAGAGGCGAAATTCAGGCTTATGTAAGCCTACTCGGTCTGTTACTGGCTACACGATGCTTTATACATAGACCTTAGGCGGCTAAATAGGGTAACCTGCTGTGTCAAGTAGGTCTGCTGATCAGCGGATTAATGTCTAAAAACCGACCAGCAATTTAGGACCTCGTAACCTCGTATCCCGTATATTAGGAAATATTTTTTCAGAATTTCATCAAACTTGGTACACCCTATTACATTCAAAACTGACTTGAATATTGCGTGTTTAGTTCATCCTGTGTTAATATTTTCAAAATGGCGGCCATTTTTTAGTTTTAGCATAGTATTACATATCTTATTAGGAAATGTGTTTACTGGATTTCATCAAAATTGGTTCACATATGTTATTTTTCGAACGATTCTTGCAATGGGGGCAAGTTACAAACTAAAGAACTACTTTGAACATACGCCATTGCAGTAAATGGTGTGTCACAAAACCAAGGAATACACACATACAAGTAAACAAACAAAAGGAATTTGTTTGCATCTGACAATCTGGTTTTGTTTTGTCTATCTGTTGTAATTATTTTTTGTCTGTTTTTTTCGTACTTACAGACGGAATTCCTTTTGTGAAATAATCTGAGGTATTTATTTATTTTTCTTGGTTTGTTTTTGGTGCTTGGGTGCTCGTTTGTGTTATTTTCTAGTAAATCACTGACTGAATTCGTCGTGGAATTGTATACCTTCACCTTTGTTTGTCAGTTGCAAACAAAGTACAATTGCTTGTTTACTTGTTTGTTTGTTTGTGTGTATTCTCTGGCTTTCTGTGACACATCATTTGCTGCAATGGCGTGTGTCCAAAATATTTCTTTAGTTTGTAATTGGTACTCATATACTACCTACAAAGCTGATTCGACTTTTGTGTATTTCGTTCATTCTGAATACATAATGTCATAATGGTAGCCATTTTCACATTTTTGCGTAATATGTCTTATCTGATGAAATAATTTCAGGGATTTCATCATACTTGGTACACATACTACACACAAAGCTGACTTGAATTTTGTGTATCTCGTTTATCCCTTTGTAGTATTTTGAAAATGGCGGTTTTCTTATCTTTATGATAGAACGATACCTCAGAATTTTTTTTCCTAATTTAATTAAACTTAGTACTCGGGTGTTACCTAGAAAGCTGACATGTCTTTAATATATGTCGTGTATCATGCGTCCAAATCAATATTATTTTTTAATATTCCCATATTACGTAAATGATTTTAACTTTCAGGGTTAATTTGCACCCACTTTGAGGAAAGTAGGTTTATCAGTTATGCCGGTAACATTTTGTAACATATTAACTTTTGAAAATTGCACACTAAATAAAATTAACTAATTGTTAAATACATGTGTTAGTACAGATACCTAGTTTAAACGCGACTCTTCATTATTGCATTTATTTCTCGTTGCATAAAGTGTAGCTCTCTCAAGTTCGGCAGTCTTCAGTTAGGATTTGATTGTCCTGTTCGAGTTACGAGGGCCTGATATACTTTGTTTCATAAAACTTCAGTCAAATAAGACTACTTATGGGTAGAGCCCGGAAAAATTCGCGGGTTCAATGACCTGTCGGCTAGCCTGCAAGAATATTTGTGAACTGAAGCAAAAAGCAGATGCTCATTAGCTGCTCGCTGTTAGTGATATAGGCTAGGTGTGTTTTAGGTACATTCGTATTATTGGCTCAGAGACTTCCAGGAGATGTCAAATAAGTCAGAGGCCAATTGCGAAAGCAGCACGATCTTATAGTTGTTGGAAATCTAGCTTGTGCCTAAATGAAAACGCGAATTTTTCAAGTCTCTACTTATGGGCAATAAAATTTAACGTTTTGTGTTATGTGTCCACATGTACGACAAAATGTACGATACAATTGGCGAATTTGATATCTTAGAACCATTTCAGAACTAGATATGCCTTGCATTGTGACATATGTTTCAGAATAATAACATATATTGCCGGTGGCGCAACCGGAATATTATTTAAAAATTTTTCGAATAATTATTATCTTTCTGTAAGGTAATATTACCGGTATACTTACACTTATTGCGTACATTTAACCGTTACGGTTTAAAACTACAATACTGTAATTACCTAATCGTCAACAAAACTTTGGCAAGAGGGTCGAAGGAGTCCAGACCTCCTCCTATTTGTTTTACTTCACGAAAATAGCTTGGATAGCACAAGTTTGCACCTTGAAATTCAAATTTCCCCGGGGGAGCGCCTCTTAGGACCCTCCGCTTTATTGAGGAGATAAGTGTTAATTTGTAAAATTCCTAGGTTCGGGACCATTTTACAACCGCCAAACACAAATCCTAGCTATGGCCCCTGACCCCCATTCCTCAAAACCCCTTTCGCAACAGAAATCCTATGTGCGCCTCTAGTTATTGCCTATTCGTAGAGTTGGTGGAATTTCGCGAATTCAATGACCTGCATGTTAGAATCAAATATCCTATGCATACTCAAGCCTTGTCTATCCGTTCATTGTCTACTGTTCCACTGAGTAGCAGCTAGTGGACAAATAGTCGGGACTTGAGTATGCATAGGATATTTGATTCTAACATGCAGGTCATTGAATTCGCGCAATTTCACCATCTCTATCCATAACTAGCTTTCAAATGTTGCTGAAGTTATACGAAACATAGTACGAGCCTTCCATTAGGCGCTACTCCTACTTCCTGTGCCAGCGGGACGACAGGCGTGCCAGCTAAACAGAAAATAATTTCCCTCCCTCCTGAGCAGGGTGGGGCACGACCACGGAGGACCGCTCTCTCGACACCAGCCGGGCGGGACGCTCTGGCGCATAGCCACACGTCGCTTCTCACCCCTCCCCCTGCTCCTACACCACCCGCCATGGTTACAATCCCGCTGGGGCGCGTTACGAGTCTTGTTTACACGGCGGCAATACAATGGGAAACACGCTCGCGCGGCGCGTTCGACCGTCGTCGCGCTGGACAGCCGTGCAGGCGGGCTTGTTTGACAGCGGTGGTGGGAGGGAAGGGGTGCACGCGTACAACACGGGACATGATCGCGGCAATTACGTCGACGACGGTCGCTGGAGGTTTGCGGGAGCAGGGAGTCACCTAGTCGTCGGCCGCTAGTCATAACATCGCACGTCGTGTGTTGTTCCCAACCGTCTAACCGCCCTCCGCGCTTTCACACTCTGTGAAACCCGTCAAAACAAATTCCACAGCAGCTGAATAGTAATCGCCCGCAAGGAATCAACTGTACAGTATGTCCAGAAACAACTGCATAATTAGCACGCCACGTGTATCCTGGGCTAAATTGGAGCTGAAGCTGTTGTTGACAAAACGTTGTACGACATTATACATGCACAATATGGCAACACTGCACGGAAAAAGTCCAGGTGTTATGTAAGTTACGTGAAGTAAACGTAGAATCATGTTTGGACTGCTCGGGATTTTAACATGCACCCATAACATTCAGGTCAGCAGTGGCGGATTTAGAAACGTATTTGGGGGGGGGGGGAGACCCTTACGTGACTTTATGAATTGTAAAAAATACCAGCCATATCAAAACTGTTGTGGTTTACTGTTACAGAACATTAAAAATAACATACATACAACTAGGGCACATTAAATGTATTTGGATCATCATAGAACAAAACTCCAGTTTCCTTTAGGCGACTGGACATATTTTGGCTACATAATGTTGAACGATATTTATTTGGGGGGGGGGGGGCTCCTTCAGCCGGTAGCCCCCCCCCCCCTTAAATCCACCACTGCATGTCAGTACAGTAATAGTAAGATTAAGACATCCGTGGAGCGCAAGAGGGGACTAACTGCAGGGCTATGTTGCCACATTGTGCATGTAAAATGTCGTCGTACATTTTGCCACTAACATTTTCGTCTACAATTTAGCCCAAGATTCGCGTGGTGTACATATTTTATGGTTGTTTATGAACATTCTGTATTCTCAGCAATCTTCACCTCGAATATACCTTCCAGTCATCTGAAAGCGTTATTTGTAAACAAACGCTATGTCGACGTGCGTAGCGGTTCTCGAATACACCAGTTTTATTCCAGAATCTCTGCACAACGAGCGGTGACCTAGCCATGTGGATTCCTAAATGCGTTTGGAAACCCACGCGAAAACGAAATCAGGATGGTTTGGCAAAATGGGCGTTCTACAACTATAACCGTCATTTGTAACTTGCGCAGATTAGTAGTACGACTACACCGGTTATAGCACAAGCAATTTTTTTTTCGTTTTCCTATGTTTATTTCGTTTTGCAAAAAAAAAAAATCTACAAAGAAAATTAAAAACGAAAACATTTACAAAAATATAATAATTTCCTTAGCAAGAAATAATTGTTATTATCTAAATTTCCTACCAAGAAAGGAAATGGTAAATAATTATTATAATTTCTTACCAAGGAAAAATGGCTTTAAAAATTATATTAGTATCCTTATAAAAAATTATTTCAAAATTATATAAATTTAATCACCAAGAAAATTAAAAAATAAAGACTGCATAAAAATAATTTAAAATTAATAAAAAAATCCACAAAATCAAAATTTAAAAAAATTCTTTATATTTTATTTAATTTCCTTATAAAAATTGTATAACACAAAATAAGTGACAATCTTTCTGATATATCATGGAAAATATTTGGGGTATATTTAAATTTAATAAAACATATTTTTAAAGAGGAAAAGGAGCCATCAGAGAAGCAAATTAAATGTGATATTTGCAAATATTATTATAAACCATCACAGTAAGAAAAACATTTAAATACTAAAAAAACATATAAAAGTAATGAAACAGATGATTGCATGAAGGTTTATAACCTTTAACTCTCTCTCCCTCCCTCCCTCTCTCTCTCTCTCTCTCTCTCTCTCTCTATATATATATATATATATATATATATATATATATATATATATATATATATATATATATATATATATATGTACACACACACACATACATACGTACACACATTCACATCGAATAAACCAGAATAATCTAGGGTTAAGTGTGAAATTTGTGATCATGATTATAAATTTTCATATAATAACAGACATTTAGTAGGTAAGATACATAACTCAAATCATCATTATGAAGAAATATAATTTGCAGAAAAATAAACAGCAATAAAGTGTCGATTAAAAAACATATGCTGTAATAATACAAATGAATACAAAGATTCAAAATATTTTTGATGATATATAACAAACAACCAAAAAATGAAATAAAAAAACAATTCAAACAAAATAATATGAAAGAAAATTTTTAAGTTTTTTTGTTCAAATTAAAAGGGGATCTGATGCTGATGAAGAATATCATGATGCTCCTTTTAAATGTGAAAATGAACTTATCTTAAAAACGACTAAGAAAAATGGATGTACTTGAAGCTAACGGAATCCAATGGATGCTATAAAAAGAATATTTTATATAGAGATAAGAATAAATATATTTCTTTGAGAGGGGTATTTTGTGTTGAGCTACAAAAAAAAAAAAAATTGAACTGGAAAGGCAGTTACGTTAAATTTAATGTTCAAAAAAGTTTATCCTGTTTATTTTATCAGTTTTTTATTTGGTAGAAAGAAATTTAGATAGTGTTAATGTTTATACTACATATGAACATATATTTGATGAAGCACTTAAAGATTTAGAATTGACAGTGCAATTAGATAAAATACAATTATCTGAAGGAAAAAAAGAGCTGAAATTTTGATTAATGTTTATGCATATGAAGAAAATTATAATTTTTATCCACTAAAATTACAAAAATGAACTGATAAACATATCGATTATACATAAAATTTAAAGTAATGATCATTATTGCTCGATAAGAAGCATTTCTAGACTTGCTGGATCACAATCATAAAAAATATTTTTGTGACAAATGTTTGCAAAATTTTTATTTTGTAGACAAATTAAATGAACATGAAAAGGATTCTAAAAATCATGAATCTATTCAGATAAATCTACCAAATAAAGAAAAATACTCGAATTTAAGAATTATAATCAGTCTTTGAGGGTTAATTTTGTTACATATGCAGATTTTGAATGTTTATTTTAAAAATTGGTATTGTGAACCAAACTCTGATAGTTCATATACAAAAGAAGCATAACAAACATGAACCAGATATCTATTACTATAACATAATATATGAAAATGACTACAAACCTCCAGTATCGTATAAGGGATCTGATGCACCACGATTATTTGTTAAAATGTTAATTAATTAACAAAAGAAGTATTGAAAAAATATGTAATATTGTAATACCATTGCTTCCACTAACTAAAAAAATGGAAAATCTTATAAAATGCAACTAATTGTCATATATGCGGAACTAATTTAAATAATGATTCATTAAGAGATCATTATTATATAACTGGATAATTTAGAGGGGCGTCACATAATAATTGAAATTTATCTTATCAAATTCCAAATTTTATTTTTGTTACCATACATAATTTATCTGCATATGATACACATTTATTTATAAAAGATCATGGAGTATATTAAAATAGAATTTATCTAATTTCAAACACAGAATGAAAATGTAGTTAGTTTATAAAACATACAAATTACGGTGTACATTTAAGACTTATTGATTTTTTTTTTTTTGGCAAGAGGCTTTGATAAACTCTCTAATAATATTTCTAAAAAACAATTCCGAGAAACATCACGTATTTTTCAGAAGAAAATTTAGACTTGGTTTTTTATTTAAAGAAAGGTATACATCTATACGATTATATGGATAATGTTGAAAAATGTAATGAAACAACACTACACTTTTAAACATTTCACTGGTTTTACATGCTGCTTGTACATTTAATGTAGGTTTGCCTTTCCTATTGATGTATTCCTCGCCATGGATTGTCAGTTTCAGAATCCTTACATTGTGTACAGTCTTCACGGTAG
This sequence comes from Medauroidea extradentata, assembly GCA_003012365.1. Lineage (NCBI taxonomy): Eukaryota > Metazoa > Arthropoda > Insecta > Phasmatodea > Phasmatidae > Medauroidea > Medauroidea extradentata. The sequence goes on from PNEQ01121061.1 coordinate 15,104, forward strand.
GTTCTGCTGGAAAGTGATACTTACTTTGTCACAATTCATTTGCCTCGACTATTGAATTTTCCGTAGAGGGAAACTTTATCCAGCGTGTTCCCACATCACCTAGCTAGCGATACCGTACTTCGCGAAACTCCTTCACTGATTCCTTTTTGATAACCTGGATCCGCGAGATACCGCCAACATATCTTCAGCTTTTAAGAAAGCGCAACCCCCCTCCCCCCTAAGGTTTGTGTATCATCTAAAAAATAATACTGTTGCAACCACTAAACATTGTTTTCTTCAAAACTAAATATATTTTTGAAATCTGTGATGTGCGTGTTCATCGGGATGACGTTTTTCACATTTTTTACCTCAGCCATAGCGTCCCACAGAGACACCCATTTTCCCTTTTACTTCACTGTCGTATCTGCAACTGATCAGATGTATGAGGATAGTACCTAGAAAAATAACTTAATATTTACATGATTCTTCCGTCATATTTTCGCACCAAATGCAACCACGTAAAGTAATAATCCCGTGTGCATTTTAATTTTCAAGTTATTGAGCTTTAAAAATGCCGTATTCTCAAACGCCACCGTTTTTTTTTTTTTTTTTTTTTTTTTTTTTTTTTTTTTTTTTTTTTTTTTTTTTTTTTTTTTTTTTTTTTTTTTTTTTTTTTTTTTTTTTTTTTTTTTTTTTTTTTTTTTTTTTTTTTTTTTTTTTTTTTTTTTTTTTTTTTT
>PNEQ01121062.1:0-15817 GCA_003012365.1 Medauroidea extradentata
ACTGAGCTGAGAAGTCTGTCCTCAGAATGGAAATATTAAAAAATTTATCGCCATGTAAGATAGTACATCCAAAGTAATTAAGATATTTTAGACCAGTCAATATGTGACCATCTTTGTACAAGGCATGAAGAGAACATAGCATATAAACAAATCAATGCACAAATTAACTCGTATAATCTATTAACAGACTATCAGTCCAATTTTCGAAAATATTGCAGCACCGCTACCACACTTTAGAATGTTACAACCTATATACTGTTGCATGCTATATATTTTTTTTTGGGGGGGGGGGGCTGGGTGGTTGGAAGCTGTGTCGAAACACTTTATGGACTAGCCCACGACTCGCAAGCCAGATGGCTGTGTGGTGGTAGTCACGCCGATCTACGTCATAGAGACCCGTTTCAACTGCGCCTTAACCCTACAAGACTAGCCTACGAGGCTCAAGTCACGTCCCAAGCATGATGTATATTTTTAGATTCCTGTAATTCGGTGAATCCCCATGGTTCGGCCGAAGCATATAATCCCCGAATCAACAGATTTGGAGAGAGTTCGTTATTGGTTGTGCTAGAAGAAGGTGCTATGCTTGTGGAGAGAGATAGGTGAAGACATCTTGGGTATGTCAGAGTCTACTGTGAGGCTACAGGCACATGCCTTCGGAGCAGTATTGGGCGGAACAAGAGGATTGCTGCTGCGGAACGACGGACTACCAGGAGGTGTGCGACGGGAGTCGAACCGAAGACGACGGTGGTGCATTCGGGGTGCTGCGCAGCACATGGTGAGCCATCACCACTTCGGACTGTTACGGTTGTACATTGTCACTATTTGAAAGATTGTTGATTGGATATACGACTGAACTTTTATTGTGATTTGTGGTCTTTGTTAATGGTTACTATTTTTTTGCTTTAATTGTCGAAGTTAATTAACGTTTCTGTGGCACAGTAGTAATTGTGTGTATGAATAAGGGTGTTGTGAAAGTTATAGTAGGTTGCTATTTTGTATATTTTTGTAAGAGTTGTGAGCTAGTAAATCAATAACTTAAATAAACTCTTTTATTCCTAATTTTAAGATCTCTATCCTAAAGAGCTCAGAGAATTACCCACACGTAAATTTTTGCTAAACTTGTAACACGTTTACCCATGGTTCAGTATTATTTAGTATTACTCTTAGCACTGATAGGCTTTCCAAAATCCCTTAATCACAGCAAACTATGATATACTTTTGATAAAACTAACTAAATACTTTCGTTTTTCTCATGATTCGCTGCTCTGTACGGAATCCTACTTGTGTAAGATATTAATGGAATGTGGTGCGCGGCCAGATATCTGAAGTTTTTCTACTGCTGAAAATTGTGTTCTTCAGGGCTTGGAGTTGTACCCATTACTGTTTTCATTATGACCTTCAAATGTATGCATATCTTCAAAACTAAACTATTTCAATTCAACGATTCGTCGCTTAACGATAAATCTAGTCTCAATACTTGCGTAGTTTAGAGTAAATGGCTTATACACAATTCCCAGCAAATCCCAAGCCATTCTAATAGGCACCACGAGAGACTTCCTTAGTCAGTCATCAATGACACTTTGAATAAGGTAAGCATAGGTGACTCAGTTATCACTTTAAGTGAAGATGTTAAAAACCTCGGTGTTTACATAAACTAGACACTGAATATGTAAAAAAAAAGTACAGTTTCCTATATTGTTTATGAAAGCAGAAGAATTTACCCCTCAGATAACTTAAAATAAGATGATTGTCTAAACACTTGTTACTCCACACTGTATATCTTGCGGCATATTAATTACTGATCTGATTGAGAATTTACTTTTTTAGGGTGCATGTACTCCATAGTTCTTGCATTCACTATATTTGCAATGTGAAACCACGAGACTGCGTTAAACCGCATTACTAGAAGCTTATAGCATTATTACTTACGAAACTGTGTTAAAATAATTTAGTATAATAATGTTTGAAGAAACGTAAATGAAGGAATTAAATATTGGTGTTTAATAATCCGATTAATTGTAGAAAAAGTGAAGGTTTAACTTTGGTAACAAAAAGCTCCTTTGTGTTCAAATAGTACGCATTTTTAAAAGACTAAAGTCTACTATATAAAGATATAGATTAGATTCATGTATAAATGTCGTCGCGCAAAAATAAGACGGTGAAAAAATCCTTTCGGCCTACAGCTTGTTGCAAAACTGTAGGGTGATCATAACAAGCTGCTCTAGGGCGCACAAATTCTTCATGAAATTGCCTGTGAGCAAAAAGGCCTCTTGCTCAGGTATTGGCGCACACCATCCTGCATGCTGCACAGACTGGTGTGCACTATCCAAAATGTATAAATGTGGTAATGTGCCTATCCGCCACATTTGTAATTAACGCATGCCACGGCAGTATTGAGAAAATTTAGAAATGCGCATTTTTTAGTGCTTAATTAGGGATTATTTGTTACTAAATTTCAAAATTTGTGATGTACAATTACAACAATTATTCTAAAATTCAAAGCATTGGCCAAATTTACATTAAGTTATATCATACACCACAAATTAGTAATCAATTTGTGCTATTTATAGACGGTATATTAAAAAATTTCTGAACTGACGTCAAGTTAAACACCGTTTACCTACATAATATTTACCCCGATTCACTCTTACATTACAAATTAGTGTTTAATTCGTTCTGTTTCTAGCAGTTAATATAAATTTTTCGGCTAAACAGTAAAAACATTACAGCTCAATAGTTCGTTATTTACTAATTTGATGTCACGTTAGCTACTACTCTTCGAAATAATTGTTTCTCGTGAATCGCTCATGTATCACGAATGAAAGCTCAATTTGTGCTGCTTATAGCTGGAATTTCAGGATTGTGCTTATCAAACAAAAAAAGTTGTAGTTCATTAATAGTTTTCTTCGCCAATGAAATTTCAAGTTAACCACCACTTATCGAAATAATTATTATTTGAAATTAGCAATTATTGTTTACCGTGAATACCTCATGCACCACAAATTAGTGCTAAATTTGTGTTTCTTTAGAGGGAATCTCAAAAATATTCTTTTTTCACGGATTTGACGTACAATGTAAAAAAATTATATCTCTGTACGTTTAACTACGGAACACTATGAGAGTAAGTGTAATATTAAACTAATGTTGTTATTGATCTAAAAATGTGTACAGACCTTTGATTAAAAAGCAAAATTAATTAATTAAATAGGTATAAAAGAAATTAAATTTACTCGAAATTTGGTATTAAATTAAATTTTTGAATCTACATGCATTAATACACTGACATAGAAAGTAATATTCAACCAATTTTGTGTTTTATTACCACGCTGTCCTTGTAAAATAACACTAATTTCCTTGTAAAATTGCGTGATACACACTGCAGATTTGATAAGTTAAAATGTATGTAAATTTTTTTAGCGATTCGCGTAGAGATAACTATCCTCTCAAGGAAATGTTTTGAGCTTGCTTTTAAAGAGCAAGATGTTACTGTTTTACCTTCTCTAAAATAAAATGTAATAACATTACTAGAAAAGGTTTTTACTTACCTCTAAATTTATTATAGTTTATTACAATGCGCCTTTTGCATGAACTAATTCGCGTCAACGTATAGATTTACAGTAAAAGTGTGCAAAGTCTGTTAGCATGTCTGTGAATGCCAGTCTTATAAATTGGAGTTTTACTATAACCATCTAAACGTTATTTTTGCAATGTATCTATTATACATAGCATGCAGTGCAAATGTTTTCTGCTGCCTCTTCTTTTACTTTGACGTGTAATTGAGCGAATATTCTCGCAGAAGTTAATAGTGACTAGAACAAAATGTTTATTTACAAATATAAACATTAGCCTAATTAGCAATTTATATTAGTCACTCAGGTATTTTTAGGTTGTAAATTTCTTTGGTGGTGAAATTGTTATACTATGCAAAGATAAATGTTGGTTAAATAAGAAATTTTTTAATATATATGATTATGACATTATGTTTTTCTGAAGTTGCACCTACCCACTCGTGGGTGAAGTTATAGTCCTTTTACACAAATAATTTATTTTTTATAATATAAACTTACTTTAAGGATAAGTTGACTTGGTATAAAAAGCTCGATCCACGCCCATTCATTAGGTCGTGCTATATAGTGTTTTACAATTCAGCAAAAGTACCCGTAGCGTGAAAAAGGAAAATTAATTTCCTCGTGAATTGGTGAAGAGTGTGTTAAAATAACACAGTATTGTTTCATGCTGTGTTTCTAAGGGCGGGCTGGATGGGGCCTGTGTCGAATTACCTTGAGGGCTGGCCCATGACTCAAAGCCCGGCTGTCTCTTGGTGGGAATCCCGCCGAAACTACGTCATAGATACCTGTCCCACCTACGTTTTTGCCCTGCGAAGTGGCCTACGTGACTCGAATCACGTCCGAAACATGATGAAATGTTTAATTTTAGACCCCTGTAATGCGGTAATTCCCCTACGGTTTTGCCTAGTATATAAGGGCTGAATCGACAAATTCGGAGAGAGCTCGCTATTGGTAGTGCTAGAGGAAGGTGCTACGCCTGTGGAGAGAGACTGGTGAAGACATCTTGGTGACGTCAGAGTCTACTGTGAGGCGGCAGGTGGCTACCTTCGGAGCAGTGTTGGACGAACCAAGACGACTACTGCGGCGGGCTGACGAGCGAAGAAGGAGGTACGCGACGGGAGTCGAACCGAAGACCTCAAGTGTGAAGACAGCGGTGCTCTCGGGGTGCTGCGCAGCACACGGCGATTCATCACTACTGCGGACTATTAAGGTTGTACACTGTCATTATTTGAGAGACTGTTAATTGGAAATATGACTGAATTTTATTGTTATTTGTAGTGTTTAATTAATTGATGGTAGACATTTTTTGTGCTTTAATGGTCAGAGTTAATTAACGTGTCTGTGACACAGTAGTAATTGTGTGCATAACTAATTGTGTTGTGAGAGTTATAGTTGATTACTGTTTTGTGTATTTCGTAGCTTTGTGAGCTATTAAATCCAGTACTTAATTTAACTTTTTTATTTCTAAGTATAATACCTCTATCCCAAAGAACTCATGGGAATTGCCCACAAATAAAGTTTGTCTCAAACTTGTAACAGTATGTATAAAAATAGCTTATTAAGATTGCCACATATAGTCTGTATTGCATGTATTCCAGGTCACGAACTACAACATTCACCAAACATTGGTGGTTTCGTGGTTATTCTCTTTGACTGCTAACACAAAGGTCGTGGGTTCCAAACTTCCCAGGATCAAAAATTCCATCGCATGCAACTGCTCATAAATAACGCAATGCCATGCATTACCAAGGACTTCTGAAAAAACAAACGTGTATTCTATATCTAACTAAGTTACTGTTCCAGAAGCAACTAAGATCTTACACCAGATTGTTACAGTCACGAAATTAAACTGCTGTATTTTAAAAGTATTTTTTCCCTTTGAAGTTCGAGTTATTCAACACAACGTTGTGTTGAAGCACACCAGTTACACTGTTATTATACATTCATTTAATTGTATTTTTATCGTTACGTACGGTGAAATGACACAGACATAAGTGGTGTGAAAAGACACGGACATAAGTTGAGCATAATTACAGGAACACGTGCGAAGACTATGCAGCCAAGTACAGTTGTGTAAAATTAAAATATATATTAATAATTACAGTGAAGTTAGCCAGTACTCATCTAAATAATCGTTTCTCGCGAATTACTCATGTGCCATGAATTAGTTATCAATGTCTGCTGCTTATAGTGGGAATTTAAAAATCTGTGCTTTTTATACAAATAACTTATAGCTCTACTTGTCTTTTTAGTCCATTTGTTACCACCACTCATAGAAGTAATTGTTTCTCGAGGATTGCTCGTACACCACGGATTAGTGATCAACGCGTGCTGTTTACAGCTGAAATTTCACAATTTCTGCTCATAAAACCAAAACTTTATAGCTCATAATTTGGGAGCTGTCTAGAACGGTTTTCGGAGTTAGTGGAATGGCAAAGCAATGCAATCTAGGGCTGATTCCATCCAGAAAGGATTTTACGGTTTTTGTCGTAAATTGGGGAGAGGTTTTGAACGTCGAATTTTTTAATACTTACCGTCTTTGGTTCCGCTATTCATGAAATGATGACTGCCTACTTGCACTGTTTGTGAGGTTTACAATACATTCCTCTGAACAATCATCTTTCAGTTTCATTTTGTGTTCGCGGCAAGCCACACGAAAAACAGAGGAAATTTCTTTCATTACTAAATTAATTCCGATATTTGTAAATCTACTTTCGATTAGCTGTGTATCCATAAGTTAACTGTCGATATTTATGTGACACACATCTAGTTCACATTTGATCAGATCTAAGAATGGCGGTCGGAAATGGATATATATATATATTTATTTATGTAATGCAAATTAAAATGTAATACAATGCACGTCGAAGTGTAAAAAAATTCTTACGATTAGCAACATCCTCATTATTTTAGGGCATCCTAAGTTAAGGCACTTTAGTTGTCAAACAATGTTTCTGTGCCTTTTAATTATACAAGTTATTGTTAAATAACGTATGAGAAAATACGATATAGCTTTAACTGCGCCATGAATAAAAATATTATAAAATATTAGTCTAAATGAAATAAGTAACCATTATTTACTAGGCCGACAGAACACTGGCTTAATATATCTTGCGGAGTTTGCATGGAAAGCAAAATCTTCTCTCCACTCCCAACAGTTGTAATGTAGAGCACACATACAATTCAATTACTTTGTACACAACGGAGTAGTGCTTGGTGCGGGAAGGTAAAAGTCTCAGTTTTGTGTGAACTCATGTAGCAGCACGTCGAATGGTTAGTGTTTTGGAGGAGGGGATTTTTCCCTGACCCGCGCCGTTTTGTGTGTTTCAGTAAATATATTTCTGCGAGGCCCGTCTACAGGAAGCTGTACAACCGGTTATCCCCCTTCCCCCATTTGCCTTTTCTTGGTCACCCTTCTTTCCAGGCTGTGTCAGGTATTTGCTACTCTGCAAACTGTCCATAAGAAAAACCTTCACGTGTCAAATCTAGCGACTGTCCCAGGCCTATTTATTTTCATAGAAAATATCTTGGATATGAGTGGTTATCGAAAGGCGTACGTACGTAGTATACGTGATATTAAGATTGCTTTTCTCCGAGTCCAATAATTGATTACGGTTCCCTTAACATGTAATTGCGAGAGTTCATTAAAAATAAATAAAATATTAATTTCTCAGGCAATTAGAGGCTGTATAACAACATGTAGTGGTTTAATGGCTTAATGATCAACACAGTACAAATTATTTCTCAGTGACCGTGCTTCCTTTTACGGATCGTCTGCTTTCAAAGGCTTACAAAGTTTTTCCACTGGTAACTGAGAGTTATAATATCAGTATAAAAATTATATAACGGTTTTTTACGTAAGCTTAATTCTGAAGCAAGCTACACCTCGATATCTCAATAGGTTAGGCAGTTGTTATTATTACATAATCTAAAACAAATTTTACTCCTTTTCACTTTTGGGTCGAACTTCGAATATTATTCCTATCACAAAACATGTGTGTAAATATGCAGTTGAGGTAAAAAATCTCTACGATAACCTAATAATTGAAAGCTTAAGCGACGATATATTTAAAAACATACTTAATCCCTTCACAACCCTGATGGTTGGACTTAAGAAAAGACCTTAATGGTCACCTATACATAAATAATGAAGTGACAACTAACTCTCAACAAACTCGGTAGCAATCAAGGATTTATCTAAAACTCATTACGTGTCTTATCATCATCTTAGGGGCAGAATTTCGAAGAAGAAAATTAATCACATTTAAGGCGGCCGCCTACCCCACGCTTCAAATGCTTTGCAGTGTTCGTAAACAGGTTTTTCTACGAAAATATTCCACATTTGCCCATCGTGCCAACGTACGAAAAGAAAACACACTTCAGACAAGGTCAGAACCTCACTGTTAAGATGTCATGCTTATTAAAAACACGATTTCCAAGCCCTCCAACATGGCTAAAAAAAGTCATTTTCAGACTTCCGTACTTAAAATGTACTAACAGGATGTATGTGAAACTCAGGTTGCGACCTGTACTGAACTTAGTTACAGACTTTCCACCAATAAAATTATATGGTCACCGCTTAATGTCCCATAGTAAAAACCGTTCGGTGGAAACCTTCACACTAGTTCAGCGCTTGGCTCGTTGAGGCGACGCGGCATTTGATGCGCGCTTCAAGGTCGACCTTACTGCTCCGTCGCTTTTGAGACTCTCACGCGCGGGTTGGCGGCGCCCTTAAGGCTCGGCATCAGTCACCATATTGAATTATTTTATTTTTCGCTCTTATGAAATTCTGAGAAGAAAAGTGTTAAATTTGTTACTATAATATCAATTCTATTCACCGTGGGCTACAATAAAATCACTGAAGTTGAACTTTTAACGTACACTTAAGCGTGATCAGTCGAGCAATTTTTTTATATTGTTAATTTACTCGACTGATTACGGCTTGAATGTACGTTAAAAGTTCAACTTCAATGCTTTTATTGTAGCGCAAGGTGAATATAATTTATATTATAGTTACAAATTTAACACTTTTCTTCTCAGAATTTCATAAGAGGAGGAAACAAATTCAATATGGCGCATGAAGCCGAGCCTTAAGGCTATTTAATAGGTCTACACTGAAATGGAAACCGGCACGAAAGCCCGTTGGGTTCCAGATATATTCAACGATACATTGAACAAACATTTTATCCAATTTCATTACGTTTTATAGTGAACTTCGAAAAATTAAGAAATTACTATTCAAGTATTTGTCACCATGATTCTTAAGAATAAATTCATGTAGCTATCTATAACGTTAGAGGTTACGATATTTGTATACATGTATGTGTGTGTGTTTGTTTGTATCTTTATTATGTATATAATTCACATTTTGTCGGTTTTTTCCTCCTTGAGGTAGAAAAATCCTGAAATGGAATTTTGTTATATAATTGTTAGCATAATCCTGAAACAAAGAACAATATCGATGCCTCGAATGATTTGATATGTTTATAGTCGCTTAGGAGGAGACTGGATGACAGTAAGAGTACTTAGTTCTTAGAGGCGATAATTCAAGTTATAAGTGACCACGTATCGACTTATGCCTCTCGTCTGGCAACGTATTTAACGCTGATTATAACGGAAGCAAGGCGAAACAGGAAATGGCCCTTGTTATTCGAAGCAATCATTTTGCGAAACTTATCATCAATTCTATACGAAGGTTTTTAATACACAGGCACTTTTTAAAACACATGCGTGGTCATCATAGCACTATTCAGCAGCAAAGGATAGTTAAATCCACAGTGTAAAAAATTCTGTGTTGTTATAATTTTTTATTTATTTATTTGAACGTTTAACGTTTCCTTGAACAACATAAGGCCTTGGACACGGAGAATAGGAGGTAGGACAAGACCAGGGCCTGTTTGAAAGAAAACTTCCAAACTTTCACCTTCATTGTGGACTTACTATTGATACCCGAAGGCACTTTATCTGAAAGGATGGCATGAAATGTGGCTCTACAATGGAGAAGTGCAGGAATTAGAAGGGTGGGGAAACGGGATATCAACGAGGAAACCCGCCGACCAGCAATATCATCCGGTACAGTTCCAACATGCGAAGATCCGAAGACTGCCTCCGCTAAGGATCGAACTCGGATCGTCTTGACAGGAGGCGAGTGCTCTAGCTACTCGGCCGCGGCCTCAATCCTTCCAGTTTCATGAGTTGAACGAACTAAAATATATATTATGAATTGATATGACATGTTGATAGAATAAGTGATATTAAATTTTTCCGATACTATTACGACTATTTTACATAACTGCATAATTAATGAACATTACGCATGCTGTTGAAACAACCACTTGTAATATTCACTCTTCAATTAAACATCCTGAAAGCTGTATACTCGGAAAAGAATATCACCTCATTGCTCCTTCCCCTTAACAAAATATAATTAACTTGAACATGACTTACTTCAAATATATATTTTTTTTGTGATTGTCACAGGGGCGTCATTTGGGTTCACAAGGGGGGGGGGGCCATATGCCCCCCCCTGGATTTGGAATTTTATGTGTATAATTTTTTTTGTATATTTAAATTTAAATAATGCTAACTTAAACACATAAAACTGAAGTTTTATTATTAAAGTAGCTAATTTATATATGCTTAATTAATAAAAAAGATGCAACAAGGTCACTGTCACCGGAAAACAAAATCTTGCACCCCCCTCCCCCTATAAAAACCTGAAATGACGCCCCTGGATTGTCATTGTAGCTGGAATGTAACTAAGTCATTCATTAATTGGCTCAGTTAAATACATTAGACTAGGTGTTTCGTCCAATATTTGTTTTGTAACTGTAAAATTTTAGATTTATATTAAAATAACATATTCCAGATACGTATACTGATCAACTAAAACATATATTTTTTTTGTTTTGTATAAGTTAAAACATATAGTTCCAAATAACTGAATTTGAACATTTGCCTTTCAGCGTTTTCTTAGCTTAATATTTATGTTGGTGAAAATATGTAGAACACTTTTATAATAAGAATTAAGACATTTTAGATTTCTGCATTTGTCACGTATATCCTGCACAGGCAATTCCTACACAATTAGATTCTAACGGATGGTTACACCGAAAGTAAACGTGTATTTCTAAACTGTAATGAATAAAAAAGATTTCACAGTCTAACATTCCAGAGCATTAAACAATCTAATTTCGAAAAATGTTCACAGTAGATATATGTGTGTACAATTCGTACACATCCCTTGCAGTCATTCTTTCTCGCGAAGAATTAATAGTTATAATATTTTTTCAATCAATATAACCACGAATTTAAACCAAATGCGTAGTTTACTTATTGGCACATTCATATTTCCTACACAAAATTCATTTTATATATTATTCAACATTCAGATTAATGTAAAACATAATAATAGGCTCAAATACAATGATAAATGGAAATACATCTGAAATAAATTAAAGAATAATGCTTACATTGTATACTTGGCAAGCGCAGATCGCTGTCACTGTTTTGCATAACGAGTGAAGCAGCCACATCAGGGAGATAGTAAAGTTATTTGCGTAACAAGAAAAATTAAATGGTTAGAAAACACTATATTGGTTTTTCTATCGTTTAGGAATTCAACATAAGACTTGGTTCAATATATTTTATCTACGAACGTGCGCTTCGTAAGGGAATTCCAGAGAAGTTTAGAAAAAACACTTAAAGACCTCCAAAAGACTTAATACGACGTTATTACATCTAGGGTGGTAATAATATTGCTTCCTTACAATATTGCAGATTTCTGACTTTGTGCACAGGCTCCTACACATTTTAAATAAACAATTAAGTCGTCAATTACCATCACGACAAACTATCTAGCCAACGGTCGTAACCACTGTATGCTGAAGTATTCAAAACTAACCGTTTATGTTAAGAAATGTCAAAAAATAATACACAGGTAATATATATTTTAAAAAAAATTCAGACGTACTGCAATAGTCTTAGACCACAAAACTCGTGCACTACCAACGTTTTCGTACAGTACGTACGTGAGCAAGAACCTGCTCGGCTGTGCCCATAAGTTGACTACCGAATTTGTGACAAACATGAAGATTAATTTACGTGTGACGATTATATTTATTATTCGTTAGTGATATCGTTGAATACTATCACATTTTCTGATTGAATTAGATTATTAGGTATGTGTAAATATGTGGAGAATTTCCGCAAAAAATTTATAAAGCTGGTTATCACAGTTGGATATTCTTTGCTTTCAACATTTGTATTCTATATTTTAGAAATATGTCTGCTAGAATCAAACTGATAAGCAATATAATACATGACAGGCATTGAAGTACTTTGTGTCGTTAGTTTTCCTGCTCGAATACATTTTTCGTGCTTTCAAACTTACCGGCATATACTTTTTTTACTATACACCATCCAAGGAGTACCGGATTCCGTCACCAGATGTCAGACCATTTGCTTTGCATCTCGAATCACCGACGTGCTTAGTTTGTCGAGAATGGTTCCGGCACTGCATCCTAGATGGCACTACATACGTTGGCAGTTTGTAATGGAAATTTATAGTTCTACAGCAGTCGGATACTTAAAACATAGGGCGTTAACATTTTAGGCTGTATGACTTTAGGCTGAATAAATTTAGGCTGAACAATTTTAGGCTGAACAATTTTAGGCTGTACAACTTTAGGCTGAAAGACTTTAGGCTGAGTGACTTTAGGCTGAATAATTTTAGGCTGTACGACTTTAGGCTGAATGACTTTAGGCTGAGTGACTGTAGGCTGAAAGATTTTAGGCTGTATAACTTTAGGCTCAATGGTTTTAGGCTGTGTGACTTTAGGCTGAATGACTTTAGGCTGAATGACTGTAGGCTGAATAACTTTAGGCTGAATGACTTTAGGCTGAATAATTTTAGGCTGAATAGGATTGAAGAGAGGATTTTAGGCTGAACGATTTTAGGCTGAGTGACGGTCGCCCTCTGCAGCAGGTGTAATGGGCGAGAGAGAGGCTGGCGTACAAAGCCGAGGTGTTTGTGTCCTCGCCTGGAACTGCCCCCGCCAGGGGAGGGGGAGAGGGTCAAGGGTGAAGTAGGGGCAGAAGAAGAAAGAGGTTTACTTCCCTCACGACAAGTGAGGCAGCCTAGGAGGAGAGGAATTTGCGAGCTAGCGGCAGAGAGAGTTTTATGTCCTCTGGAGGGTTGGCAAGAGGAGAATGGTGGAAGGCGAAGAGGAAAGAAGAGGATAGGCGGACCGCAGGCAAGGCAAATAAAAACCAACCTTCCTTCACGTGGGAGTTGCGGGCCGGAGCGCGCTTCACAACACAGCTTCCAAGCGGCAACGAGAACAGTCTAGATTACAGCACAACAACCAACTTGACCGCAATACCTCGTATCGTCTCACGCACATACAAGAAACTTTCAAGTCTGTCTTAAGCCCGCCGCACACGTTACAATATTTAGTACGAGTTCTTGAACTAGTTTTTTTTTTACCTGGGTAGGTTTACGAGCCTGTAAATTATAAGCACTACAATGTTTCGCTGCACACGATAATGGCTGCCCTGCTAGTTTAGTTCAGAGAGTAAAGAACCGTTGAAATCATAACAAGCGTTGCGGAAAACTTTCCAGGCAGAAAAAAAAATTTATTTTCAACAACTTCTTGCGAACTTTTACGGTGGTTATTAATAAGTTTAGATTCCTTCAATTAACACACACTGATACAACGTTAAGTATTGCCTTATTTTAGGTTACATTTTTATCAAATATGGACATCTTTCACTCATGTTTCTACAAAACAAAAATGTGCGCCTCAAAGTGTGAACAATGTCTCGTCCTGTTTTCTAATTGGCCGCTGCTTAAACATTATAGTGCAACTCTTAACGATAATAGGACGCCATCTATTGGCAGAAGCCAGTAGCGAGACTCGTAGAGCTGCAGAGGAACTAGTAGGCGAGTAAGTACGACACCTATCATGCAATATTGTAAGAAATATTGTGTCGTTTGCGGCGGGCTTTAGTTTATGAAGTCAACAATATGATAGCTCTCCTTCAAAAACAGTAGAGTGAAGTGCCACAGTGATAAAACACAGAACTAGCATTCAGGAGGACAAACACTCCGAGCGAATGTTGGCATTGTTACAACATGAAAATCATGGCTGATATTTTTTATCGTTTCCTGTCTCAAACACTATTTCCGTATTTACACAGAAAAAACGCCCTTGTGGTGGCCACACATCGTTTCGCCGATATAAAACTTAGAACATTTTTTATGATGATACAACATGTTTTTGAAATTACTGCAAAACTTTAATGGGTGAAGCAAACAATTTTGTGAGGTTTATAATGACAATATATTTTTGTGATGGCCACAAAGCTTATTTTGTCAGTGTACTGCCTGAATACTCGCATATTTCACAGGTTTTGCGACATGCCGGCTAGACTCCAAAGTCCTATGTAAAGCCTGTCCTAAGCTACTAGTTCGTTGGTACCTGCTCTAGTGAGTGGACAGTTGTACATCTTACCAATAGCGCGGGAGCGGGTGAGTATTTTCAAGCAGTTTTGCTACCTTAAGGGAAAGTTTAATATATCTACAGGTACCCAAAAACAAAAATAAACCACATATACAAAACTCAGAAATGTATGGTTTTTGCAAAAGAATTTGAGGAATTTTGCAGTCTCTGATAATGACCTTGCTGCTAACGAGACGTAATGAAGTAAACATTAATATGTTTAAAACGATATTCAATTATTTAAATGATTCCAAATTAACTGTTTCTAGTTTAGAGCCACGTTGAGTTATCTTATATTACTCTCGTTTTGATTTGATTATTGTAGCATCAACATCAGCTCTAGAATTACTTCGAAAGGAAGGCAGAAGCACAAAAAGGAACTTGAGACACAGAAAGCATTAAAGCTACAATTGAAACAAAAAAAAAAAAAAAAACAGTAATGCAGCCATCTCGACGCTCCGCACAAATGGGGTCAGTGCGAACCAGAGGTTTTTGCAGTCTAGCGCAGCTTGTCTGACTGCACTTGTAAGCGATCGAAATACGAGAAAAATTGAAGTCATGCTGGACGCGAGGATTATATGAGCATCATTATTGTGACCCGTGAAATCAATCAGGAAAGTCCAGATGTTCGACAAATACCTCGTTACGGCAATTAGTATCCTCTTCTACCTACCTAATCATGAGTTGTACCGTACAATAAATGAAATGAAAACAACGTATTTTAATATAAGAAACAAGTGCTAAGTTCACGTAAGTACAATAACAATATATTCGTGCAGATGAGCACTATATTACACTGCCGGACAACGGAAATATGGCATCTCTAAATAAACCACGCGACAACTACAAACACGGAAGAACAATGAAAACGTTTTCTTTCTAGAGCGAACGATTCAAACAGAAATACTCGTGCAACACCTATAGTTGGTTCAATGATATAATTCTACATAAAGAGATACCTACGCAACAGAGAGTCACTGTAGTAAAGTGAATGAACGCGAAAGTGTGGGGTTAACGTATGCGAGCGAGGTAAAATGGCTGCCAGGCGGCCATTGTTGTAGGCGGTGCTAAACAGAAGAACGCGCCGACATCACACAGGCCGTATTCAAACCCGCGTGTGCTCTACGCACACCGCCAATGTTTATAACGACCTCCACACGACTAACAGCCGCACACTTCAATGGGCTCATTCACGCGCCATGCCTCACCTGCAGACGCTCAGCGTCGCTCCAATGTCGACAAGGGCACTATACCCCGATGTCTCCGGCTTTACCACAGCAAACATACAGTAGCATATAGACTGTTCACTAGAAACTGAGAGCACTCAGCAGAACTTGTAATTGATTAAAAATATGTTTTATTGGGCCAATATAAGTTAACTTTTGAGAGCGTTGAATCGATTGCACCATATTTTATTTACATGGTTGTTTTCGTATTAAAAATAGTAAATATGGCTGCAAAACGGCTGAAATAAAAACTTTATGCAGTGCTCGATATATCGTGAACGATCTATGGGCCTACCTATAAGGTATGCAAAAGCAAAACCATCACCACACGTTTCACGAACAGGAACTGTGCAATACAGTGATCCGACCATCAGCATGGAGGAACTGACCGTCAACATGGAGGAACTGACCATCAATATAGTGGAACTGACCATCAATATAGTGGAACTGACCATCAACATGGAGGAACTGACCATCAATATAGTGAAACTGACCATCAATATAGTGGAACTGACCATCA
>PNEQ01121063.1:0-15817 GCA_003012365.1 Medauroidea extradentata
TATATATATATATATATATATATATATATATATATATATATATATATATATATATAATACGTGTTAAATTATGTTGCCACATGCATGTATTGTTCCACTGTAGGACATTTGCCCTCGGGAACCTTTTGTGCAATTTTAAAATATAAAATAGGAGAGTCGCGAGCTGCATTTAGGTCTTTAGTACTTGTGAGGGGTGATATTATGTATGAAGCAGTGCCATAATGAAGTGACGGGGTAAACAGGTGATCCCAGAGAAAACCCACAATCGGTGGTATTGTCTGGCATGATTCCCACATGTAATCAGGGGACAGACTCGTCGGGAATTGAACCCAGATCACCTTGGGGAAGTTGAGTGCTCAAGTCAATGTGCTAACTTAAACCTATACCCCCTTTCCCCAGCAGCTCATGGACCACATGACATATCACCTTGTGCCAATTGTAATGATTGATTACTAAAGCCTTGTTAAAGACTTTGCACCAATATACTAGCAGTGGCTAGTTTTCCATTATGTATCATTCCAATAATTAAGGCACCAAGATATTTAGTGTAAAAGTGCCTACCAAATGTGGATAGTGACTGACCTTTCCTTTGTTAAGTGATTGATAGTGATTTATTTTAGTTCACACATATTAAATAAGTCAGTTTATGTATTTCGAAGCTCTTTTGAAGTGTATAATGTATACGGTAGTGAACGAAGGATTACTGATACCCAACCAAATTTTGTACCAAATTCACATTACTTTGGAGGTAAACCATAACACTTTAGGCACACTGTATTAAAACCTGGCAAGTAATTATTGTGCACAATTTACAAAACTACAACATTTAGGTAGGGCGTATGTTTGGCATTAAGAAAAACGTTATTAATTTAACACATGAAAACATACATAGCCTAAATACCACATTTTTTCCTAACCTACCACATGTTTTGAGGTTAGTTTTACTGTTAACCACTCTTCTTACGACAGAAAAACTTGAACTATAATATGTATCTACTTAGCAGACTTAAAGGTAACTTCCTCGTACTGCTTCTTATGTTTATTTTTAAGCTGAATATTTTGATTGTCTCTAACGAAGTCACTAGCAATAGTGTGACAAAATTTTTCTGGAACCTGGAAGGAAAGGAAATTGATCACTGCCTCAGTTATAGATCCATCCCTGTATTTGCTCGGAGTGATTTTGGAAAACCATACCTATATCAAGATTGCCTGCACTGGGAATCAAACTCTGTGCCTTTCAAAACAATAGTTGGATGGGTTATTCTAAAATTTATAATTTAATTGATTGCATTTATATAATTATAAATAAAAATTGAATATTTATATAGTGTAGTAAATATGTTACATGTAGTCAGTTTAGTAATGACTGAATTTTTTTTATTTCAGTATCTCCTCAAAAGACAATTGTGAAGAAGTTGTTGGGGGTACAGTTGTGACAACCAAAGAAGTTGTTGACTGTACGCTCGAGTCAACAGAAGAAGTTTGGCTCTGCACCTCTGCTGCAACGAATTTCTGCGACTTAGACTATAACGCGCAAATTGATGCTGCACGAGGGTTGCTGGAGTTGCAAAACATTACTTTGCCATCCCTTGAGGAGACTGTGTTTGTGGAAAAGGGTGTGCAGGTATGCAACAATATTTTGAATAATGCATCCGAATCCATAACAGTTATGAATCTCGTGAAAAATGATGGAGAATTAAGTGCCTTTGCTGGTATAAACTTTGAATGTCTTGAAAGTTTGTGCACAGCTTTGCAGATGTACGAAGGAGTAGACACAAAACATAAATGTTCAGTACGTGATAGGATAGTGATAACACTCTGCAAGTTATGTTTAGACTTGAGTTTTACATGCTTAGGTATTTTGTTTGGGGTGCATCGTCAAACTGTAGTAACTATTTTTTCGAAACTGTTGATTCATTGTCATACATTCTTCAGAGTGCTGTGTATTGGCCAAGTCAGGAAGAAATTTCACACAGTTTGCCTAAATGTTTTCATGACTTCCCAAATGTCAGGATAGTACTTGACTGCACAGAAATTCAGGTTGAAGAGCCATCTTGTCTGAGGTGCCGTTTATGGCTTTACTCTCATTACAAGGGATCAAAAACAGTAAAAATTATGCTGGGCATATCGCTTTCTGGACTAATAACTTTTGTGAGCAAAGTTTATGGTGGTCGTGCTTCAGACAAAGCTATTTTCAATCACAGCAACTTGCTTCAATGCCTTACGCCAAGGAGGGATGCCATCATGGTAGACAAAGGCTTTTTGATTGAAGCTGAGTGTGCTGTCAATGGCATTGAGTTAGTAAGACCACCATTCCTTGCTCAAAAAGCACACCTGAGCAAAGAAGATGCAGAGAGAACGCGAAAAATAGCATCTGCCAGAGTACATGTAGAGAGAACTATCCAGCGTCTAAAAATTTTTAAAATTTTGAGTTCAGTTGTTGCATGGTCTGCAGTACCATACATGGATCAAATAATGACAGTTGTGTGTGGGTTAGTAAATCTAGGTCTTTCCATATTGGCAGATGACAAATACTGAGAAAAAGTGTTTTATCATGTTGTTGATTCTTTATCAAATTTAATAAGCTCTAAATATTGTATGATACTGTTTTTGTTTATAATTATTTTGTATGAAATATTCTTTTCCTTTTGCAAAAGGTTTCACCAGAAATACCTTAGAAAATGTCACATACAAATCTTTTGAGGTGTATTATTCTCAGAAGCTGGTTAGTAATATGTAAACACTTTGTACATTGTTTTATTTTAAATTTTTAAAATTTGTTTATTATGTGAATTAACATAGGTTTGATTAACTGTACAGTTAATAAGGAACTGATAACATTTACATTGAACAAGGAAATATATCATGTTTGTGTCTGACACATAATTACAATTGGTTAGGCGTTATACGAGTGTTATTTTTGTTTAACCTCCGATCGGTTGTACAGTAATAAAAGAAAGGGAACAGATTGGAAAATTATTTTAATGTCAAAAGAATCTTACATCTTTACACTATTTTTCCACATTATTACCGTGCAAATTCAGGCATTTGTTGTAACGATGCATCAGCTTGCCGATAGTATCAATTAATGAGCATACTGTAATCACAACAAGAGGTTTCATGGTACAAGGCAGAATTGGCAGGAGGCATTATTCTTTGCAGAGGATATCGGAAAGCTAATACATCAGTACGTCAAATGCCTCAATGTGCACTGTGATTATGTGAAAAAAAAAGTCTAAAAATGTAAGTTTCTTTTGCCATGAAAATAATTTCCCAATTAATTCCCATTTTTTATTACAGCTGATCGGATGTTGAAAAAAAACTCTCGTACATATCTGTATTGTAGGTGAATGTTAAAGTATTCAGTCTTGCAAATAAAAAATTAATATTACAATGTTTGCTTATCTTGTACATGCAGAGTTAAAGTTTGTTTAAAATTGAATAATTAATACTTTAGACCCTACGAGCGATATGTTGAAAGTACCACTTGGATAAGTAATCAACACAAGTCCTTAATATGTGTGAATTTGCTTATATTTGAAATTAAGAATGGTAAATTTGAGTTTTATATGTACAATCTCTTATTATGCTAATGTTAAACCTTTTGATATACTTAGTTTTAACCTCTATGCCATTTATGGATATTGTTTTATTCCTTTATTCAGTTTTATGTGCAAAATAATATTTGCTATGTTTTGCAGTTTGAAATGTACAATTACTTTTTGTATTACTAAAATCTGAATTAAGAGGGGTTTTATATGCTGTATCAATTGTGGGTAGGGCACCAATAATTTGTTCAGAAGGACTTGGGGTTCAATTTCTGTCGCCACCCATCCTCGCTTTTTGTTTCCTGAAGTCACTGCAGGCGAATGCTGTAATGGTTCCTTAAATGGTGCAGCTAATTTTCCTTCTAATTCCTGTAATGGTGTAAATTTGTGTGTAACTGTCCCAGCATTTTATTAGACCATTTATTACTTTTCCAGTGTATTTTCTTCATTGTTTCAAGTCATCAGCAAGTATTGTGGTCATTGATTGTTGTGATTGTTTTAATGATACAAATAAAACCACACCGTTACTCATGTTGTCAGTTTGCTGTTTAATGAAGCTGGGTAGTATTTCATAATTTTGGTTAGTGTAAACATGTGAAAATGTCTACATTCTAAATGTAATGCATTTTTCAATGTTTCAGTACTTTTCATATATAGATACATATGTTTGATTGTGAACAAAATTAATGTATTTTTCAATGTTTCAGTACTTTTCATATATAGATACATATGTTTGATTGTGAATAAAATTAAGAGATATTTTAATATTACATAAATATGTCGCTCTTTTGCTGTAGTTTTCATCTCGTCAGTGAATTCTGTGTACACTGCTAGTTTTTTTTTATGAAAGGTTGTCTTCCTTGTGATATTTTATTTAAAATAAACTGTACCATGTAGTAGGTTACTTCAACTTTGCTTCAAACTGGGTAGCAGTGTTGTTAAGTCTAATTGTGACTAAGTGGGTATGACTGTTAAAAGGGCTATAGCCCAATTTATTATGATTTGTAAGGTTAATTTTTTACAAATTGGTTGATGAGTGACATGTTTGAACCTATTTGACATTTTGAAATTGATGATGTTCCCCAGGTTTTTCAAGGCTGGTTTTCCTCAATACACGCGTAAAATGTATGTACTAAAAATGCCAGGCAGAAACCTGTACATCATCTATAGCTAGGCCAAATAATGCATTTAAATAATATTCACACAACAAAAACAATTAAGCTACATAGACATTCATTACATTAAGGCTTACACACACTTATTTCACAATCATTGAATACCAAAACTACATGAGTACAGCTGTTCAATGTATGTTTCAGCTCCTGAATAAAATACGGAGGTATTCCATGAACTGCTATCAGTGTGTGATAATTTTGTTTTATATACTATCTGCAATTTACTACCAACAATAAAGTCAGTAAACATGATCAGTAGCAAAGATGCCAAATCCGCAGCAGTATTAAATGACAAATAAATAAAACAACCCTTGCTGTAGGCCTACACAATAAAATAAGTGTTCTTGACGGTTCTTTCATTAACAAGAAATCTTTTTAATGTCGCAGTACCTGTGTTTGGGCTACATCTGCACAAATAGTCTCTACATCTTGGTAGGTTAATTTTTATTTACATCACCTCTATAGGTAAGGATCTTCCCTAATGTACAGCCAAAAAATTGTGCTCTGAACCTTTGCATGAATAACAAAGGCGCTTAATTTTTCCATTACACGCCACACTAAGTGCTGGGGTTCGTTTCCACTATGTTGAATTAACCTTTGTATTTGTCACCGTACATGATAATGCAACACTTAGACATATTTAACACACACAGGTGCAGTTTACATAACTTTACTACGGCTCAATAATAGTCATCAACTGATTTGGGCCACAAATAAAAAATACTACAACCAGAAACATTACGCAAATGAACTTCCAAATGTAACATTTCAACATTTAACACAAAAATACTGGCGTAAGATAACACGTTAAATACTTGTTCAAGCACTAAAACGTTGTAAACCTCCCAGACATTGTTTTCACTTGGCAGAGCACGCACGGGCAATCATGTCGTAATGTGTGGTACTGAGATGCATGCTGGGAGAAATATTAATCATTGTGCTGGTTAACGTGCCACTGCTCCAGTTGTTGAGCTTTTCCTTATATGACCTTACATTATCGTGATTGCGATTCTTATTTCTTGAAAAACTCGTGGCAGAGCATGAATAAACAGTGATACTTCCTACGTGTTCCTGTTTTTTTTAGGATCCTTAGTTATTTCCTGCATTTCTTGGTTGGGCAGCCACCCTGGTTGAATGCCAGGTATTATTGTTTGTGTGTATGTGAAACTACTGTTAACATTGTAGTTTACGATGAAAATAAAAAAATTTTAACACCTATTAAGCAATGCATTATTGCAGAAGGGCAAGTTGTCCTGCTGGCATTAGCTGATATCAAATTGTACCCCTTCATTTGGCTTGCAACCTCCGTGATTGTCACTTATTTCGTCAAATACTGTCGCAAAACAGTGAAAGTAATATATAATGTTAAGTGAATTTTAAAAACACTACGTACCACATACAATTATATTCCAGTTTTGTAATATTAGAAAAAATTAGGTTTTATTACAAATACAATGCTATTCATTATTAAAATATGATGGATTACATATACCTTCTCACAATGTGTGCAAAACATTTTTCCCCAGGTGCTCCAACACCAAAACAAAAAATTTTGTTAGTAAGTAAACAGTAAAAATTGTTTCTTGATAATGTTTGTACCAGAGTAATGATGTTTAAAAATTATTCATGCCAGAACATATAAGCATTTCACCTTCCTCATGTTTGTGTTAAATTTTTTTTCTAAAAAACAATATTATTCATAATGGCTTCATCTGAAAACAAAAAAATTAATACAAACATACCATGTTTGCTAGTACATGTACTTATTCTTTTATGCAGTTTCAGAACCTTGAACATTTGCTCCCAACCAATTTCTAAATATGTAACATGTTTGGCCATCTTCACATTTTTCTGCAAATACTAAGTTAAAACAGTCTTGTATAATCTTGAAGAACAAATGTACTTATAATATGAAGCTTACATTGTTAATAGTTTCTTACTATAAAAAGATTTTATTTAATGCCAAGGTCTTATCAATTCTACATTTTAAGAAGTCGTACAGTAAGTTCCATGTTGTAGAATGCCAAAATATGCAACTTAAACTAAGTTTTGGATATGCATAATTTTCTTTTTATCAGGAATGGTTTATAAACTATCTCTGTTTGCTGCTCAAGAAGTAATGTTATAAGTATGGATCAGTGAATATTTTTGTATTACTTCTGTTGTATGGTATACCTTTGTGAAAATTTAAATAAATTGTTTGCTGTAAAGAATTTACTTGTATTTTTTTTACTCGCAGGGAAATTGTTCCTGTGAATCGTAGTTATGGTACAAATGTGTTTTGAAATACAGATACAACAAAAATTAAGTGAACTACTTTTATTTATCACTGGTTCATTGAAGTTATGCATACAAGTATAACTGCACAAATTAGAATGGCTAAATGCAAATGTGATGTCCAAGATACACAGTCAAAATATTAATATGTAAATGCATATGTAGTTATTAGACAAAAAAAAAACACATGGCAAGAATGCTGCTGTAAAACATGCATAACAATTAAAACATTTTAAATGCCAACATAAATTCCATTTCAACAAGTACAATTTTATTGTATAATATATTGAAGTTGGGCATGATCCAAGTTACCTTGGATACAACTATCAACTGCAGACGAACTCTATAAAATGCTATGGTATGTATGTACAAAAGAAAATATGTTGCAATGCACTTGAATGTAAAGTCGCAAAAAAAATGTCACAAATCCATATTTTTGCTGGGTGAGAAGTCTAGAGGAGCGCATCAATTAAATATTGCTGCCAGAACAACATGTTTCAGGTATAGAATGAATTATATAATAATTAATGACTACGTCTTTTAAAAATATACATTGTTAACATTTATTTGCATGTAATAAACTCTCGATTAATTCAAAAAGCAATGGTTACTTGTTAGAATTTTCACTTTGCAACCCCTTATTGCTATTGAAATTTTTGTAGAGCATACATTATATTATTCATTGTAGTGCCATGTGCATACATTGTACTTGTACAAAATTATATTCTGCACTGACCGAACTTGGTCTGCCAGATATGTGACTGAAATAAACAGCTTCTGCACAGATGCCATATTTTGTAAAACATGCCGCCAACGCACTATTCAAGTTTATATACACTCTGATATAGCTGTCAAACATCCGACGAATAAGTGAACCTAATCACGCAACAAGCAGATAATACATACCGTAAAATGAGGTGAATAGGGATAAAATTTGAAACAGATTCCTTGCTTAGACCTTTATCATAAATCAAATTATATTTCAGTATAATAATTATTTGTAAAGTTATTAACTTGCTAACATCAAGGAAAAAGTCAGGTTTTAAAACCACATTCTGGAACGTTTTAATTGAAATTTGCTCTCTATTCATTCAATTTTATCGTGAACAGCCCAGAGAAGCATTACTATTTCAACTGTCATGTTTGAGCATTTAAAATTAAGAAGGTTCATTTTGCAGAGACATTATAATTCAATTATATTTGATAATGTTCATAAAAAGGCATAAAGGCTTACCGATAGCTTCCTGGACAGTTGTACAAACATTCACTACATGAAAATTGACATGTTAGCAATTAAGTTTGAAAATACTTCCAGTTAAAAATAGTTGCCATTCTCTGGATTATGGTAGCTGAATATGTCAAACACAAGTTAACTATTTGCAGTAAAGTTAAATTGGTTTTTCAAAAAATAGTTGTGCAAATTTTAATTACTTTAACATTTTACATTGAATTATCGTGGTTTTTAATTCCAGGGAAGAGCATGAAAATTCATTTTCGTCTGGAAAAGAAAAAAAAAATGAAGTTCTTTTTCTCAAGATGTCGCTAGGGAAAGACATAATTAGTGAGTCCAATGACAGAGTGTACTGTCCTATACACGCTCGAGCCCGTCCACTAGTTCATTGTCTGCTGTTCCAGGGAGTAGCAGCTAATAGACAAATGGTCGGGGCTTGTGTATAAATAGGACAATGGATTCTAACACATGACGTTTAACTTGCGAAAAATTCCTTACCCTAATTAGTAATTATATGACAAACATTTGATGATCTAACGCAATGGAAAACTACGAGCATTTTCTGTTCTCTGCAAATAAAGCTGGCAAGATATGTCTGAAATAAACATACTGCAATCTTGGTATGTATGTATTATATATAAAATCGTGGTCAAATGGTACACACAAAATTACACTGCTGTCATCAAATGATGCATACAAAACAAAGTCGCACATATTCAAACCACAAATACACATACCAAGTTGAATCTGCCCATAATACGCGTGTTTATGAGAGATGAATAAGTTTTCTCCTTCTTTTCGTATGTACGGCAACTTTTCTGCAATTTGAATTGCTGGCTTCAGTTTACCCTCTTTGGGACATTTTATTTCTAGTAGTTTTTGATTTACAATGCCATCAGGACTACAGCCTAACCAAGGTAGCCTGGGATTTACGACTAGACCAACTTCACACACCTTGGTAGCTGTACTGTTCTCATAAGACCTGCGAGCTTTTGGTTCAGTTAGCAACCCATATCTGGTATCTGGTGTGCCACTGAAGCTGGGATTTATGTGTTTTTCTATCTTAGCCTTCCAGTTGCGCACACCCTTCCCTTTTCCGTACGCATACAAACTATATGATGATGAGCCTGTAACTCGCTTCCTTCTTTCTTTGTTCCACAAATCCCCTTTCTGATCAACAGTTTTTAAGCATAATTCTATACAAGCCTCTTCGGACAATACTATCTCCTTGTTGTAGAACTCTCTAAGATGTGCTGGCAAATTTGTAATTGTCACATCTAAAACCCCATTAATACTAATTTCTCTGTACAAAACAGTACACTCTTGTATACAAGGAAGGGACTGGCTGGCCACAATCTTCATAATCAGCAAATTAAGTTCTTGTTCTGATGACTGATGCACAGTTGGGTTTGGTGTTGTTCGATTGGCACGAATAACTGCAGCCAACTCACTTTCACAGCTGCCTGCAAAAAATTCATTACAAAATAAAATTCAAAAGTCACCAAATTATGCAAAAGAAATAGAATAAAATTGGACAAAAATAAAGATTGCCTCTACGTAAAATACTACTTCCCCATATGTTCTACATTTGTGTTACTAGTTATTAAGTTCCAGAATATGTAAGTTGTTTTTCAGTGTGTAGAACTTTTTAATATTACTAGGATGTTTGTACACGGTCTTACAGCAACATACAATTAAAATTCAAGGACTTTCAACTAATTTTTCAAGGCCTGCTGTAAATTACATTTGAAACTCAAATTTTTTATTCAAATATTTAAGGTTTTATTTGCAAAGTTTCTATTTTTGCTCGCTCTCTCTCTCTCTCTCTCTCTCTCTCTTTATAATTGATGAAGTTCATTGATTATTGACACATAAACCAGAAATTAGCTTCGACTTAAAAAACATTGTGGGAGACATTCCGCTCTACAGCATGCATTGCATGATATGCCTCTCTCACCCTTGACAAGTAATTTATTTTTTGTACTCTCGTAAATACGGCATTCCATATGGGACCCTTTTTTTTCACAGCTCTTTAGTTTCTTTTTTTGCATCTTCTCTTCCAAAAAAGCTTCGCCATGAAACTCTATAACAGATTCAGGGTACTACTTGCCATGAACATATACAAAAGAAACACTAGGAATAACAGAACATACTGTGGCGTGCCAGAAAGTGTATTAATTACACCGACAATGCACAATGTCTGTAATCGTAAAGTACATAACATAAATAATGCATAGACAAAATATGGTTTCATATTTCTGAGAAATAATTTTAATGTTAAGGCCTCGCTCTTTAGTTTTGCAGTGGTTTCAATAATACGTATTTTTAACACAAATTAATACATATATCAAAAATTCATTCTTACAGTTTTAATGCTTACATATCATAATCTGTATCTGAATTTTTCTGTTGCAATACAATGAATAGATTTTTGCCCCTGAAATACCTCATAATTTGTTGTGAAAATATGCCAAAATGAAGCAAAATAATTTTTTTTGCTACCAATCGGTACATTATTAAAAAAAAAAAAACTACTCTGCTGAAATTCTGTACTGTATGACTGTACACAATCTCAAATTTTTTCAAAGCATTTGGTTAAATAATATTAGCGTTATTTGCAATTGTTTGAAATAAATGAAAGACCATGACCTTTAAGAAACTAGCTGGAATTTTCAAGGACTGGATTAAATCAAGGACTTTTCAAGGCCTTATAAGGACATTGTCAAAAGTTCCAGGACAGTAAGATGTTTGTATTACTGACACCTTCCTTCCAGTATGCCATGGAGAGTATGGAGACAACCAAATTAATATTTAAAAAAATAATGAAATACACAGGCACCTATAACCTACCTAAATATTCAATTTCCATAATGTATGGTTACATAAGTCAACAGAGTAGACCAGGTAACTTTTAGTGCTACTCGTCAGCTACAGATTAAATCAATTGCTAGGTTAGTGCTGTAAAAATATTACACAGTAATAACAGTAATGTCGAACTAGCACAAAGCACAAATTTAAGTTGTACGATACCTAAGGAAGTTGTTTACTGTATAACTCGCACTTCTACAGACTGCTATTCATACACAATATCTTGCTCACAGTAAAATAAACCATGTTAGAAAACCTAGTAACTTTTTCCTTCAAAGCAATATGAACCTTTGTTGTATTGTAATATAAACACTGCAGGAAATAACTTAATAAACATAACAAAGAAAAAATGCATCATCCTCATATTTAAACAATTTATTACTACCCTTTTCAGAACAGATGAGGCAAAGTGGAAATTTCTGTCCCATCCTAAAATTTACTACAATATACTAAGCTGTATTCAAAATGCTGATGCTGATGTGGTGCGATGAGCATTAGCAGATCAAGGACCTTATGCCAGCCACAAGCATCGAGAGTACTGGATCCAATGATATTAAATTCCTGGACATCTTGCATTGATGTTGAGAAGCAAAGCTTTAAAATAACATTTAAGATACCATAAAGAGCATCTCCCACAACACACTTTAATTGCCACTGTGTGTTTCTAAACAAGTTTTTTCTATAAAATATTCTGTGTGTGTCCAGTGTGGCATTGTACAAAAAAATACATCAGATAATGTCGAAATCTCATTACAATATTTTGCTCATTAAAAAAAAAAAAACCACTGTTCCTAAGCCCTCCAACATAGCTAAAACTGCCTTTCCATACTGTCGTACTCCGAAATGTACCAACTGAACATATGTTAAACTTAGACTGAGACGTGCCCTTAACAATGCTGGAAACTTTCCATCAATACAATTGTATGATCACTGATTAGTGTCCAATAGTAAAAATGGTTCAGCGGGAACCTTGCACGCTAGTCCATCACTTTGATCATTGCAGCTTGCAGCATTAAATGTGGGCTTCAAGGTCACCCTTATAGCTCTGTCGTTTCTAAGCCACTAATGCACACGTAGGTGACACCCTTAAGAGTTGGACGAACAGGTTTCAAATGTCAGTTTTTGACACGTGAGAACAGTGGAGCTATAGTAGTAAGAGCATCACTTTCAATGATAGACACGTGGTCTATATTCACAGCGTGCTAAACTGGCATGCAATAATTTCGTAGAACTCTTCTGCCTATGAGATTTTAAGCGGTAACCATACAGTTTTATGTTTGCATAGTATGAAGTAAAGTCCAACACATGGAACTTATGTTGCAATTTACGGATTCAGTTTGTATTTTTTGAGTACAGAAGTTTTAAAAAGATGTTTTTAGCCATTTCCAGGGGCCCCAAAATAATATTTCTAACAAGCATTCTGAATTTTCAAAACATGGCAACATCTGTACCTTTCAAGTCAGTGATCTTTTCATAATTAACAACATAGGAATAAGTTCAGCGGTTTCGCTTAAAACCTTTTTACGTGACATGCCACAACACCATTCAATACCTAAGTACACAGTCCTCTTAAGACAAACAATATGTCAGTGTTAGCACATTTTTACAAAAATTATTTATATTCTAGATTCCAGGTATGCTTTTATTCACTGCGAAAATACTAATGGTGTTTAATAATATTAGTTTAATTTGTAACATATGTCTACAGGATAAAAAATGTATCATTATAGCACTGAAATAGCTTATGTACAAACTATTTATAAATAATTCATGTATTTCAGCAACAGAAGCCCATAAACTGGACTTGTAATTTACGACAGGAAAGCAAAACCTGACATGAAAGATACATTTATCTACTCTACAACAGTTATGCTTAAAGCATGGCTGCAACAGATGCATTTAGTGTGTAATAAAAATGTTTCTTTTTTAACATAATGCTCTATATAGAACATAAATGTGGAACACGCAAGGGCTTTTGGACAATTTTGTGTTGTATTTTTGCATTACATCTTTTAGTGGTGAGGGTTTAGGATATTTTTAGAAACTTTTCCTTTCGCACGTGATGATTACAATAGCTTGTAATGTTTACAAATGCAAACAAACCTTTCAACAGAATTGGAAGAAATACTTCGGGAGGAGGTGGTCTTTTAGCATCGGCTGCATGTGCCTCGTATGCCTTCTTCCGCTTTGCCACATGACAAAATTCTGTGACAGGAACAGGAAGGTACATCTCATGAACTTCTTTCTTCATCTTTCCCCACATTTGTCGAACGTCAGTGCAACTAGCGTCCTCGAGATTTTCTAATCCGTGCCTGGAAAGAAATGAAAAACTGCATTGTAAATATTAAGAATCACGTTAAATACTAAGAATCACTACTCATTGTGTACTTGCCAAACTGCGATTTTAAACATAGTTTAGTAATGAAAAATGTTTCCAGATGTTAGAAATAGCTCTAAGTAAAAAAAAAATATAAGATGTTAGGGCATATAAGGTTAGGTTACCTAACTTAAACTAGCCTAACAATATTTTTTAATGTAGTACTACTTATAACGTCTCTAGAAATTTTTTAATCAATAAACTATATGTCTAAAATCAATAGTTAGGACAGTACATAATGAGTAGGGATTCTTAATGTTTATCACAATGGTAACTTAGGCTTACTTGACATATTCCTATATTTTATATAGGTATTAACTTTGTTGTGTATTGTCAGCTTGACTTCTAGTTTTTTTTGTATACGATGCTACAGTACTGCACTTAACAGAACATAGATAGGCCTAAGAAGCAACATTGTGTAAATAAAGTAATGAAATGCAGTTTAGAAGTTAACACACATAGTAATTAACTGACGACTAAAAAGAGAGTTCTATTATTGTTTACATTACCACAGATACATTTCAAAAGTAGCTTTCAGATTCGACATACACATTTTTATACTGCCAAAGAGCAGAAAACAAGTACCACATAATCGAAGGCCTGCCGACAAACAAATAAACAAACAACTTAAACTCACCGATTAAGGTACATAAGTACACCAACAATGTGTTTGCACTTTTCTCCTTTGCCAGCAGGACAAGAACATTTGCATATTACATTCTTTTCTGGAAGAATAGCTAGCGAAACATTCACTTCACGTGGCTGCATTTCAAACTGTGTGCCGCGTACACACAATGCCATTATATCAATTTTGCTACACGATTTTGCCGTAATAGCACAATATATGATGTGTTTCGCATTCAGCAGTCTCTCCCCCTCAATATACGGTCGGCATCCGTCACCTATGTACTGAATTATGTCCAAATAAGTAACTGAAAACGAACTTGAACGCGAATCTTCCATTGTAACAGCCTCTGCTAACGTTTGTTGATCACCATTCCGCCCGTCTGCAAGGCGCGACGGTGCTGCTCCTAGCGTTGCTTTGCATCTCCCATATACGCGGCCCGGGGAGGTCGGCACCAGTCGGCACGCTTGGGATGCCGTTCGCCCCAGTCTAGCAGCAGCGGTCGTGAAGGTGCGAGTATCGGGCAAAATGACCGCGAGATAACTTGCAACAATTAGGACGAAGCAAACGTATCTGTTCGGCGCGCCAACATCGGGTGACGCGATCTCTTAAATGAACTGTTAAAAGAAAAAACTTTTTTTTCGTGTTGTTTAAAAAGCGATTGTATGTCAAAGGGACGATGGCGAAATAAACCAGCTTACAATGGCATGATAGTTTCTTTTACAGTTTGCTAGAACTGTCTACTACCCGGCCACGACACCCACTAAACATTAAGGCCATGCCCGGTAGTTTTACAGGCTGGAAGAAAAAAATTAATTACGTGACTTTGAGAAGTCTTGAAAACATTACCCTACATTGAATTGTAGGTATATATATGTCGCGTCGTGTGTATTTTTTTCATTGCGAGAGAATACTTCGTTTGCTAGTTTCTTGCACCAGAAGCCGTCGATTTTTCAGTTCCCATGTTATTCAAATGGCGCTACGGCAAAAGTGACTAAAAACGTACTAAAATAAATATTTTCTCTTAAACTATAGGAAATAATTTGAAATCCGTACATAGAAACAGAGTTTATGCAAGTACTAATTTATCATAATTTTTCTGTAACGAAATATTCAGTTGTTTCGGAGAAAGTTGCACCGTTATATGAAAATATAACGACATTTCTGTATAGATGCGGCATTTTTCGTAAGACGAGAGATCCGCCGAGGCTGGAAAGCATATACAGCGAGTTCTCTCATCTCCGTGTAGATAGCGCTAGCGCGCTCGGGTGTCAGAGACGGTAATACACGCTGATAAGACCTTCAAATCTATTTTTTTTTGTTCGCGCCGTGCTGAGAAAGAACGTAAATCAATAGTTTATTTTTCCAACACGTTGTGACTTACAAACCAACTGATGGAGAGAGTAAGGAAAGGACTAAGCAAGAGACAGAGGAAACACTTGAGGTAAGTATTTATTACAATAATTTTTGGAATACATATCATTATTTTAAACAAGTCGCGCAATTTTTTATTCATATAACAAGCTAGCATAAAATGCATTGTAGGAATTCATAATAAACGCGCAATGTTCATGTAAAATGTCTCGTGTCATACGGTTCAGTAAAATAAAATAACACGATTGTGCTCACGCGTACTGGCTGCGGTACACAGTTTGCCTCACTCCCGGATTTTCACGCGGAAAACATACCGGGCGATGCGTCGACTTTTCAAAATTA
>PNEQ01121072.1:0-25789 GCA_003012365.1 Medauroidea extradentata
TCAATATATTTGCAGTGCACTGCAAGGCGAATAAATTTATGCATCTCTTGAGCTTAGTTTTTTTAAATTTACTTTTTCATCGGAGATGGAAGCCTGCACATGGAAACGAATTTTTATTGTTCATAGCTCTAGCAGCTGTTTAGTATGACTTAATGTTATTTTCTTTCTTAGAGAAAACTTAATGTTTCTAGAAGAGATACGGTGGGAAACTAGCTGGTCAAATAAAGATGCGTAGTCGTCACGGTATTTGCTAATGTGTCAGTGAACTTTTTTCTTGTTGGCAGTAACCTCCTGTTTAACTAACGTCGAATCAAGTGAAAAAACTTCTGAGATGTAATTGATTTCCTTGACGGCTCTTTGGTGTTTGAATACATGTATGATGTCGACCTAATGTATGCGTCTCTGAAGACTTTATTTTATTCGTTTTTATTCTTCGGTGAAGTAATCATATACATAGCTTGAATTTATGTAATAAGTATTTAATCTCTAGTCTCTTTCCTTTTACAGAATTTCGCCAATTCTTTTTGTGAAATTCTAATGCTACTAAGTGTGATGAGCGTATTGCTATGGTTTTAATGGCATTTTATTCCAAGAAAAATGTATAAGCTTTATTAGTTCACTTGCTCTTCGCTTCTTGACGACAATGATGCTGACTTGGAGCGACGTGCTGTGCAGAGATATATTATTTCTTCAGGCTGGAATTTCTACACATGGAAATAATAGTGATGGATTGTACAGCTATGATTGGTCGTTTGATTTAATACTACAACCATACTTGTAGTTTATGCAAATATGTGTACAAAAGGATAGCTGAATTGTGTCAGGAGAGAGAGACGTAGAGTGTAATACTGTAACCTTGGTGAGACACTATCTCCGCGATTATGTTAAGCGTGTAGAAGATGCCATTCCAACCAATTCAAAGTAGCTCTGTAACGAGATAAAATACGACGGGGAGAGATATATTCTATTTAATCCTCCGTATGATTGATAGTATAAAAAACCCCAGTGAACATTCCCCTTAAAGGATTATTCTAGACAATTTATACAAGAATTACAGAATAATGACAATCTAGACAAAAAATTTTATTCCTGCTCGAATATGATAGAGCAAGAGAAACATGCATATTCTGAACATTTTAATATCCAAATAAGTGATAGAACATGACCTTCTAGAATGAAAAAAATGGTAATTATTATAAAAACTTATAGAGAATGAAGTAATTATTCTAGTCAGTTGAAAACACTAAAGGAACGCGACATCATTACCTCCTAGTAGGAATGATGGCGACTATCATAAGTATGCTCATAAAACATGTAAGGAATTTTCTAGTCATTACCTGAAGGAATGCAACAGCATGGTTTTTAAGAAGACAAGATGACGACGGAATGATAGAGCATTAGAAAATAACACGAATATTCTAGTCAGTTATATCCCTAAAGAATGATTTAGCATGGTCTAGACAAGATGCCAACTACCGTAAGAATGACAGTGCATACAAATAATATGAATATTCCTGTCAATTAAATCTCTGAAGAATTAGAGAGTCTTCTATAAGGCAATATGACGACTGCCCCCAGAATGATAGACCATGAGAAAATAATACGAATATTCCCCAATGATTGAGAGAGTATAACCATCTAGAAGGTGAGATGGCTATTATAATGGTTATACATAAAAATACATAAAGAATTTTCTAGTATAAACCCGAAGAAATGATAGAGCAATACCTTTCAGAAGGCAAGATGCCGACTGCTCCGGAATTATATAGCACGAGAAAATAATACGAATGTTCTAGTCAATGAATGAAAGAGCATGACTATCTGGAAGACAAGATGGTGACTGCCATGGCCTAACGAATTTTCTAGACCAATTCCCAGAAGGAATGATACAGTATGGCCATCTAGAAGACAAGATGGCGACTGGCTCCCCAGAATGATAGAGCATTAAAAAGTAATGCGAATATTCTAGTCAAATCCTTGAAGAGTGATAGACTAGGCAAGATGGCGACCACAATAAGAACTATACGGCATAAAAAATAATAAGAATATTCTAGTAATTTAATTCCCTGAAGAATGAGAAAGTATGACAATATAGAAGACAAGATGGCGATCACCATGGTCTAACGAATATTCTAGACCAATTACCAGAAGGAATGATAGAGCATGACCTTCCAGAAGACAAGATGGTGGCTGCCCCAGAATGATAGAGCATGAAAATGTAATATTCTAGACAAGATGGCGACCACCATTGGAATGATATATCAAAATAATAAGAATGTTCTAGTCATTTAAATCTAGAAGACAAGGTGGCCACTGCCCCAGAATGATAGAGCATGACCTTCCGGAAGACAAGATGTCGATCGTCCCCAGAATGATAGAGCATGAAAAAGTAATAGGAATATGCTAAACAAGATGACGACCACCATTAGAATGATATATATCAAAATAATAAGAATATTCCAGTCATTTAAATCTAGAAGACAAGATTGCGACTGCCATGACCTAACGAATATTCTAGACCAATTACCAGAAGGAATGATAGAACATGACCTTCCAGAAGACAATATGGCGACTGCCCCCAGAATGATAGAGCATGAAAAGTAATACGAATATGCTAGACAAGATGGCGACCACCATTAGAATGATATATCAAAATAATAAGAATATTCTAGTCATTTAAATCTAGAAGAGAAGATGGCGACTGTCACGGCCTAACGAATGTTCTAGACCAATTACCAGAAGGAATGATAGAGCATGACCTTCCAGAAGACAAGATGGCAGCATCGACAAAATGGCGGCTCCCTGTGACAGCCTCGAGCTGACTCGCGAAATTGAGTCAATTTGCCGCTAAAGCAGCCAGAGGGTCAAGGTCGATTTTGGGTCAATGACCCGGTGGTTGGAGGGAAATTTGCAAAATTTTGAGGGAAAAAGGGAAATTTTGAGTCAAAATTAGCAAATTTTTGAGGGAAAACAGGAATTTTGAGGGAAAAATGAAAATTTTGAGGGAAAATCCAAGATGGCGGCCGAGGCTTCGGCATCGGCGCCCCGCGCCCCCAAAGTGCACCAACTATATCCTACTACTGTTAGCATGTAATGTAAGGTATTACATCAGTAAGGTTACATGTTTATTCCTTGGCATTTCTGTGACACATGTCACAGTCATCAATGCTTTATACAATGCTGCTAAGTGATGTAGGCAAACATTACATGAAATGTTCAAAATGATCACCCTGCGAATCTGCACAAACACGAACACGTCTCATCGTGAATCTGCGAACACGTCCAAAATGCCTGGTTGACCACGAACAGTTTCACATGCTTCAAAATTTGAAGACAAAAAAGTGCATAACATTGTTGGGTATTTCTTTGAGGATCGGAAACTGCGCCATACATGGAAAGCAAAAGATTAATGCCTGAAGTTTTCACATTACAATTAATGCTCTTTGCTCTTTACTAGTAAATTATACTTGTTGGTGGCTACAGAATCAGAAATTTTTTAAACAAAAAAACACAATAATTTTTCTTTCTCGAATAAAGTGTAATGTACAAAAAAAAAAAACAATATGGCTTTCTGGTAAACTTGTACTGTAAAATTCATTTTGTGGAATAAAACACAACATTTGGATATTTGCGTTTTAAAGGTTTCAGTGAAGTTTCTACCTATCCCTTTTCGTGTAACGGGTTTCCATCCGAACCCACCTATTTTTGCATATCGTCAGTAGTAGGAAATGGACAGAGCTGGGACAGGGGCTAGGGCTTGAGGAGCGAGGAGACTCGGCCGCCATTTTGGATCGGTCCGCACCATTTTGTTTTGTATGGGCGGCCATTTTGTTTTGCATGAGGCGGCCATTTTGTCATGTGATGACATGTCATGTGACATCATGTCATGTAACATGTGACATATGATATGTGACGTCCATCTTGTTATCGGCTCACGTCGTCCATCTTGTTATCGGCTCATGTCATCCATCTTGTTTTCGGCTGTCAGTTGTTGATGGGATTTTTTTCTCGCAGGAGGGAATTTTTCCCTCGAAATTTCCCTTAGTCAAAGTTAAGACTGGTTCCACCATTTGCTGCTAGGCGGCGCTAGCATCGCCATGTTTCCATCGTTGGCAGGTAGGTGGTGCTAGTGTCGCTACGTTTCCATCGTTGTCTGCTGGGCGGTGCTGCAGTCAGCATCCACCATGTTTGTTCCAATGCTTACGTCGTGAGAGTGCTTTAGTGTCGCTATTAAGGGCGAAGTCTTGTGTGTTTGTGTACGGAGAAATGAACCTTATGATTTTTTTTTAACTGAGACTACACTAAAAAATCCAATGCCGATGTTTGGATTCGAACTTGCAATATTTGTGTCAGCAGACATATGCTCTAGTCGATTGAGCTACGAGTGTAGTCGTGAAAGACTGGAGTTAAGATGTGGTATACATAAAATTAAACATTATTTTTCTTTTACCGTGTAGCCTATATATACAAAGCTATATGCGAAATAATTTTTTACAAGTAGGCATACCTATGCTTGAATGTATTTTTTCATGTATATTTT
This sequence comes from Medauroidea extradentata, assembly GCA_003012365.1. NCBI lineage: Eukaryota > Metazoa > Arthropoda > Insecta > Phasmatodea > Phasmatidae > Medauroidea > Medauroidea extradentata. The sequence continues at coordinate 4,541 of PNEQ01121072.1, forward strand.
TACAGTGTAGAGTTAAAAATGAACTATGCAAAGTTAAGATGTGGTATACATAATTTTTTTCTACGTATATACAGGCGAAATTTTTTTTTTACCGAGTAAGCATACCTATGCTTAAATGATTATTTTTCGTATATATTTTTACAGTGTAGAGTTAAATTGTGTTACTCATAATTAATTTTTTCAAGTACAATTTTTTTTAAACTTATGACGATTTAAGTACATTTTTTTTGCAGTGTAAAGTTTTGAAAAATCAGTTAGACATAGCTATGTTATTTTTTTTAAGTGAAGGTTTTTTAATACTAGTACATGTATTATTATTCAATAAATTAAAACATAGCTATGTATATTTCTCAAGTATTTTTTTAAAAAGATATGCTAGCAACAGTGTATTGCCATCGAAATGGTGGGATGTCAGTCCTTGTGTGTATAAGCATGACCACTCGTGTTTATATATATATTTTTTAAATTCACAGTATTTTTTTATTCACACATTTGGAACACCATCAGTATGTAGTTTTTTTTTTTTCAATCTAAATATTTTTTGCCCATAGTGAAATTAAAGGCGAGATATTTTTTTCAAATAAATTAAAATCAAGAAATGTTAATTTCATTTTGTTTTATTTTCAACATATTTCATACAATACATTTTTATTGATTTTGTACACATTCCTTGATAGTGTGGTCGCCATCAGCAGTCTGGACGTCGAGGGAGGGTCATCTCTCTCTCTGGAAAAATAAACTCAGAACGGGCGTTTCCCTCAACTTTACCATCCGTATGGCTGCTAAACAACCATGCGAATGGTTCCCCAGGGCATTGGGACCTAGGGTCAATACAGTATACGAGCAAGCAAGCACTGTTCTTAAATTTTTTTTGCTAATTATTTTTTTCTATTAAGATTTTCAAAAGGTATTTTAAATACATATAGCGCTGCTGCATACTGTATTGGCGTTTTAAAACGCCGAAAATTTGAAAACCAGTGTAAACACAAGGCGGGAAAAAACGCATATAAAAAACGACAGCTGCTGGAAGCGGATATAAAACGAGCGAAAAAAATTAAACGACAGATGCATAGTGTGTGACACAAAGCGGAAACGCATAAAACGAGAGGAAAAAGACGACAGCGAAAGATATAGAACAGAGGAAAGAAGGAGTGAAGAAACAGATGGTAGAAAAGCAACTTTTATTATTTTTTTCGCACAGAGGAAAAGCAAGTTCGATACCATATCCCACACATTTTCTGCAGCTTATGTTACGAACATAATTGTTTCATCCGTGTGACTCAGCTGCGGACAAGTGCTGGCTACCTCCCCTGGGCAACGGCATTGACTTTACCCCTCCCAAGGTCAGAGGTGACAACATAGCCACAAAAAAAAAACAATTATTTTACCGAGTACACAAATAAAAAAATTACAAACGTAACACTCTGTTTCATTTACCATCAACAATACAATCACGCCGACTGCAAGTTATTCATTGGCAACATAATTTACCTTCATCTTTTGAATCATTATCATTTTCTTCGCCCGGGAGGAAAGGTCATCGCCAAGAAATCCCAGGGTCGTGAAGTATGAATGAAAAGCAAGTTTCGGGATGAAGGCTAATTGAAATCACTTCAGATTTTACACGTCGCACATCATCCAGGTACAGGCGTGTTATTTAGAACACTAACCAGACCCTCTCCAGCTCAAATATCACCATCTTCACCCGATAACGGGGGGGGGGGGGGGGGAAGGGAGCAGATAATGAAAAATTCAATTTAGATTCAACAAACCCACAAGCCTCCCCCCGGGATAAAATTGTTCTTTCCAAATCCCCAAGGCAGCGTAGAAAAATGATATTAAACTAGGAATGTCGATGTTAGTGCAATCACTGTGGATTGTTAACACGCCTCACCACCCAGGGTACTGGTATTTTACTTTTTAACCAACCCCCGTCTCCAGCCTAGTAATGACAAAAGTTTGAAAGAGGCCTGGAGGAGAAGGGGGTGCGAAGTCGCTTCAGATTTAAACACCCAGAGCGAGGAACTACCAATGTATCCCGACCCCACATTTGCGCACCTCTCCCAGGGACAGCTATGTAGTTACGATACCTGTCCCGCTCTCCAAGCTTTAAAAATGTTGCCGATGAAAATTAAATTCTACTGCTGGGGGGAGTGACCATACATATTCGCTTCCCCCTCATTTTGGTTGCGATGATACAACCTTAAATGTAAGACATGAAAAATCAGCCTTAATTGCTTGTGCAAGACCGTCAGATGAAAGAACAGCCTTAATTGCATATAAGACCATTAGAAAAAAAATACTGTCGTTCTCCAGACATTGGAAAAAAATTCTGTGTTCTCCAGAAAAAATAGTTTTTCTTCAGATAATGGATGCAACGAAATAATGTGTGTGTGTGCAAAAATCACAAGAAAAATACAGTCGCTGAAAATTGGTAGCGACGAAAAAAAAAAAGTGTGTACATAGACCACCAGAAGAAGCCAATCACTCCCCCTCAGCATTTTGCCACCATTTTAGAACAAGGATAACCACCATGAAAACTATATAAGAAGACTGTGTGTACATATTTTTAACTTGAAATGTAGCCATGAGAATCTGTGTTTATGCCGTCATCTAAAATTTTTCTTTTGTCGTCCAACCATGTCAAAGCAATTTTATTACTACATTGTGTGTATAAGTTATGTTTAATAGATTTAATATTGTTTACAGTTACTCTTATTGTATGTTGTTGTGAAAGGACTGATTTGTAATTTTCAAAAGTAATTTTATTCTTTAAACTGTTACATTTGATGCCCTTAGCCCTCTTGGTAACTTTACTGCCGCATTTGTATGCACACATCTTGGCTCGCAGACCAACAAACTCGCTGATTTGATCCCCGCCGCACTCATCTTTAAATTTCCCCACCACTTTTCGGTTGGTGGGGGAATAGCACGGGTGAGTGGAAGGCTACTCGCTGGTGTCCATCTCAGCGAGTTTGGGATCTGCGGCCAAGTCTGCGTAAAAGTCGTCTGTTTGGATTTCGTAAATGAAGGAGTCTGTGTCTGTGTATAACAAACTAGCAGTCCCCCGCGGCTTTGCTCGCGAATATTATTCGTAACTGATAATATTTACTTTAATTTAAAAACCTCTTTGTACACAAGATTGGTACTTCAGTCCCCAAGTGTAAGAATGTCCAAGCGGCTTGTTGAACTAATTCTGTAGCAGGATTAAGTAGCTATAGCTGTCCACGCGAAAAGCAGTCTTTAAGTTTGTCCCTGCCACTAACAGCGACTTCGCCTGGGCCTTATTTATAGCCCTGCCTATTTGACGTTGTGGGGTAGTTACAGACACCTAAGGTAAGAGGTTAATCGAATGAGAAACATCTGTTTATCCTGTGCACAACCATTGGTGACGGTGCCCTCAATTATATATTTTCAAAATATTCACTTTAACGTTATTGACATTACAAATGTTTCAGAGGGTAAAGGTTTCGCGGAAACGTATTCGGTGCCCCAAACCTGAGATTAGTGAGATGATATATCGTCGGTTTACTGCCAAAAGTGACAATGAGATAAAATTATAAAAATGCTAGGAATATGTATATGTTGTTCACGAACAATTGCCCAAGTTTAAAGTCTATTCGTCGTTTCGTACTGTTATGTCACAGTATAGTAACATACCAAATTTTTGTTAATATCTACAATTTAATACTGTTTTAAAACGAAATAGCATTTATGACTTCATCACTTTTGGCAGTATACCGACGATACATCAGGTGATATTGTAGAGGAACCTATATGGAAAGCGAACTGAAATTTTACCCCTTTTAAAGACTACATGTAAATTGCACTAATTCGATCTACCTTGTAGTTTTTGTGTGTCAGAATTGAACGTTCGCACGCAGCTTTTAACGGAATTCGAGCCCAGAACCTCCCGGAATTTAGACCTGAGTAACAAACAACTGCGTCACGTAACGTAGAAATAATTCAAGAAAATAAAATTTATTTTAAAAAATATATATTTGTGTCCTGGGCTCATAGAGGTTGTACAACACCACGTCTCGATAGGTTACTTTAGAGTGAAACACCTGTATAGGATGTTTCTCGCTGCTCGTTCCTGCTTTTCGGATCGTCTGCCTTGATTATTGACCAACTACGTTTTATTCTTAATAATCACGTTTCTTATAAAGAAAAAAAATTACATACATATTTTTTAAAATATTAACATAAGCCTCACTCTGAAGCGAACAACACATCAATATCGCTACTGGTTAGATAGATATCGTGGGTTGATGGGAAACAAAATTTGTGCTTTTTCACCCTTTTGGGTGTCGAATTTCGAAATATTTTAAATTTACACCTTAGACATTTGTATAAGTATCCAACTGAAGTGTAAAACACATCGCTAGCCGCTAGCCCGTTCAGTCGAAAAAATCGATCATTTACTAAAAAAAAAAAAAAAAAAAAAAAAAAAAACACATCACCCCTGCACAGTATTGAGAAATTGAATTTCGAAAAATCTGAAAACCGTTTTGCGATAATTTCTGTAATCATCATCGTGAAGTAAAAATTAATTGTATATCTCGATGGGTTCGATAGATGTCGAGGATTTATCTAAAACACGTTCAAGGTCTTTTCACCACATAAGAGAGTAAATTTCGAAAAACCCTTGAATCACGTTTTACAATACTTTATTGGTATCTCGTGGACGTAAAAAACACAACATTAGCCCGCTGGGTTCAAGATATATCGACGATTAATTGAAAACACTTTTCACCACTTTTCACCCCTTTTCAAGTCCTTAGGTGGCGAATTTGGAAAATTCCTTAAATTACTTTTTAGGTATTTGAGCAAGCATTAATCCTAAACAAAAATCACGTCGCTATATAAAAAACCATGGGATCGATATATATCGAATGTGAGTCGAAAACTCATATTACCCCTTTTTTAACCAGTTTAGGGCCGAATTCAGAAAATATATTTTAAATGGTACTTGGGATATTTACAAAAGCACCAATTTAAAGCAAAGAGCACTTCGATATCTCGATTAATTCAATAGATATGAAAGGATAATCGAAAACACATTTCACGTATTTTCACACCTTAAAATAAAGAATTTCGAAACGTCTTTGAGTGCTGTCATAGACATTTGTAAAAGTAACCAATTAAAGTTAAAATCACGACGATAGCCAATTGTGTTTCAAAGATATAGACAATTCATTAAAAACCCATTTTGCCCCTTTTTACTGCCTGGAGGTCGAATTTCAAAAAAACCTAAAACTACTTTTTGGGTATTTACGTAAGCAATATTTTGAAGTGAATATCAACTCTCTATCCCGAAGGGTTCGATAGATATCGATGGTTGATTGGAAACATATTTAAGGTCTTTTCAGCCCCTTAAATGTAGAACTTCGAAAAATCCATAAATTGGCTAATATGCATTTTTACGAGTGTCCTATTAAAGTAAAAATCACGATGATAGGCCGTCGGATTCGAGCTCTATCGACGTTTCTTCGTAAACACATTTCACCCCTTTTCACCCCCTTAGAGGTCGAATTTCCAAAAATCCCTTCTTAGTGCTCGCCTACGACCTGAAGGGAACGCCCACAAAAAATTTCACGATTCTAGGTCCAGTGGTTTGGGCTGCAGTTTGATATGTCAGTCAGTCAGTCAGTCAGCTTTCATTTTTATATATAGAGATTAATTTTGTCTCCGTACTTTGATTTCATAGTGTCATGGTGAAATTTATATATTAGTGTCTTTGATATCGATGGTGTTTTGGCAATAGGTCGTAAGCCACATTGCGGTGATTTAACATAGTAATTTTTTTCTTTAGTAACTTATTAATGAAAATTTTTAGAAAATTTACACGTCATATCTTATAGTTGTGCAAATGAACAACTTAGTTCGACAAATTAATAGAGTGGTTCATTTAAGCTTTAAAATATCTTATTTAAATTTAATTTTATGTGCGTTACTACCTTTTGCCAAAACACCATCGATATGTCTAATAATGTTAATCCTGCATATATTGACTTGTCAAATATTAATTTTTCTTTTTCCATCTTCATCAGCGAAAAATTTTCCTTGTAAATGGTTCTGCATTTAAATGTTGGCTTGGATATTAATTTCTTCATTCTTCGCTGCTCGCTGCTCACCAATTCCATAACTTGTTCCAGGCGGCGGTTCTGTAGTAATTTTCCATACACTGCATGGTTTAGTAATTTAAAAAAATCTTTTTCGAAACTGTTGGTAACTGCTTGTCTTTACTCTGTATTCAATTCAATGTACGGTTGTAGCCATTTCTCTTGCTCAAATTGTAAAACTCGGTGTATTTTGGTTACTTTCAATCCATGATTAATTGCTTGCTTCAGGGCGATGTAATGTACGACGTAATTCTTCTTTTCTTCAAGCGTTGTAAGCAGCTTCTTTTCTTTTGATCCGGGCGGGCACTGGCTGACGGCTAGGAACGGCATGTCTCTGTGGTCTTCGTGCAGCTCGGCAGGGTATTCCACGTCTACCTCCAGTATAAAACCATACGAGTCGTCGGGAATGTCTGCGACGTCGATGTCCACGTTGTCCATCCACTGGAAGTCGCGGATGGGCAGAAGCTGTGACATGGCCCATACGTACAGGTTATTAGCGTCCAGATACTGGAGGTACACTGTTAAAAATTTCCGTAAATTCACGGAAATATTTACAGAAAAGTACTGTAATTTTACGGAAGTTGCTTCGGTATTTTTTGTTTACGAAAATTTGTCCGTATTGCCAGTTTTACGGATGTTTGACCGCAACTTTCCATAAATTCATGGAAATATGTTTCTGCAATTTTAAAACGTATTTTACTGTGTTTCTTTAAAAAAAAAGTGGCATTAATAATCACCATAAATCCTGGAGTTAATGTGCATGTACAATGGTGCTAAACGAAAAGAAGACAAGACAAGACAAGCTAAGGTAATGTAAGTTAAGTGCTGCTTCCTGGTTGTCCACACTTTGCCGCGAAGAGAAGAGCAATACAAACAAGGACTTGTATCGCGCATGGACAAAGGGCCGAACAGTCCAGTAAGTGACGGAAGTGTTCAGGGTAGTGACCACGTGGGTGTTTTGGCCCAGCTGGGAGCAAAACTGGCATAAGATGCATTTGAATAGCAATAGTCCCCCCTCCCCCGGGCGCTGCTATTGGGCACTAGGGCCATTAGGGGGGGCATGTCCTAGGCTGGGATTGGTTGTTGGGGTCTTTCGGTACGAATAGCACCCAAGTGCCATGAGGTCTGTGATTGGCTGACGGCTTAAGCACCGCCCTAGAAGGGGTTGGGCAGGGTGTGAGGGGGGAGGAGAAGTGAGGGGAATGGACAGTTTTGGTACAAGTTATGCCTAAACACCATGAGGGGGAAGTGGATGTGTACCCCCTCTCCAGCACCCTATGCTTGTACTAGCCTATCTCTACCCTTATGACACACCCCCTCCCTGTCATAACCCCCTTCTTATGATATACCACTGTCCTGTCTTAAAGCATACCCCTGTAGGCTCTCCTGCCCCCTCCTTTTCCTTATGACATACCCTTCTAGCCTACCCCACTTAATGGCCACACGCGTCTTATATTCTCTTTGCTTCATCACAGCTGAAAAAAATCGCACCTGTACTCTGTGCTTCACGCTAGGGTTTATGAACCTTTAAAGTTATTTATTTCTATAGACTAAAATCTTTTTGTCACAAAGTAATTAATGAAGTTCTCTAAAATCAGGATGTCAAATACAAGAGTTGTCTCCTATAAAGTTGATATCTTACCACTGCACAGAACTCACTTACTGAAAAATTATCACTGTGGTACAGTGGTTAGAGTTTCTGCATGGCAACTATAAGGTCGTGGGTTCGAACCCCAGCGAATTCGAAAAATTTTTCAATATATTAAATAGTGTGTAATAATCTCAATGAATGATGTTACTAAGAAAATGTAGTATTTCTGGAAAATGGAGTGCTAGTAGATTAAATAAATGTAATATTTTTGCGGAAAACGGATTGTCCGTAATTTTACGGAGGGTTCCGTTATCAAGAAAAACAGAGTGTCCCTTACTTTACGAAGATTTCTGGATAATTTTTTGCCAGCACTTTTCCGTAATTTCACTGAAATTTTTTCTAACAGTGTAGACAGGAGGCTTTGTGGCATCGTATGTGGCAGGCAGATGCTTGTTGTTTGCCAAGCCATGTCGTTTCGCGCACTGGGCGACGCCTCCTCGAATACCCTGCTCTATGAATAAATATTTGTCGTAATCTGTTAACAATTCTAATTCAACTTTTGTTCTCTTCAGCATGGCGTCAAAGGCGAATCCTGGAGCACTTACGTAACGGACACAGTCGAGGCCATAAGCAGTAATACATAACTTTCTAAAATTTTCAAACACATCTGCTAGTAAAAGTACATCAGTTTTCAAATAAATATTGGCATAATCTTGAAGTGTGTTGCAATTAAATTTCTTCCATATATTTTTGGCTTGTTCATAATCTTCTTCAGTAATGTCCGTGTCCGTTAGTTTGTTGTAAAACTTGTCGCTGGGGGGCAACTGCACTTCTTCGAGTTTCTTCAGGCTGTCCACGTAGTCGTACGGGAAGACTCCTTTCCTGGTCACAAGTTCGAGTTCGTCTTGATTGAAATGTTGCGCCGTATTCTTGAAATCACTTCGATACAGGTTGTCGACTAGCGTGGTGAGGCTGGCTGACATGAAGCGGAATGTGTCGATGAATTGAATGGAAAATTTCTCCCCCAGTGACTTTCAGAACGTAATCAATTTTTCTTCCGTATGCGGGATAGTGAAAATTTCTTTATCGTCGTAGCCTAATTCTTTAATTATAAAGTTCTCGTCGTAGGTCAAGTTATGAAACAGCACTGGTAGTTTCTATGGCCTCCTTCGCAGCTTGTTGCAATTATTGCAGGCCGGACCCTTGTACTCTCCTGTGAAGTGGTCGTGGTCCATTACTTTTCCGTTCTTCTCCGTAAACTCTTCTTCACAGTAGCAGCATCTTTCCGTCATGAGGTGGTTTAGTAGCTGTAGGTTGTCCAGTGGCTTCATCGGCTCGCTCTTCTCATAAATGTCCTTCACTTTGCTTCCAATATTTTTAATCTCTTCAATAAATTTTTCTTCTGCGTTTTCTCCGCTGTACACAATCAGATTTCTTGGCAGGCTTGAGGTCTTGGCGGGTGGTATCAGATCGTCATCGACTTGTACGTGCAGGCAGTAACTGTTGGCTATGTCCGGCTGACAGGTCTGTATTGGCACGAGCATGGCCTCAAAATCGACGTATACAACAACTGGCATCTTGTCGCCGTTCTGGAAGTTCTTGAACTTAAGTACAGGACATTTCCGATTCTTTTCATGCTTCGGCATCTCTACTCTTGCGGGGGCGTGCGACTTGCAGTACACCTGTGTTCGGCCAACATTTCCGCCCCGCTTTTTCCTGTAGTCGGTCGTCGTACGTTTTAAAACATCTCTTGCATATATGAATCTCGCCATCATGACCTGTCATCTGCTTTCTAATTAATGCTGAAAATTTTTTTATGTAACAGTAATGTGATTTTTTTCTTCTGTTGTCAGCAGCAGCAAATCAGAATGTGTCTCTTGTTCTTCGCTTGTCACTCTTCGCGATATAACTTGATTGTCGTCATTAAGAATAAACACATTTACTGAGACACCAGAATTCTGTTGTTCAAACTTTTTGATTTGGTGCAGCGGTGTGGGGAAATCAATGCGTCAAACTTAAACTCATCCTCCAGATTTGTGGTGTGCGCCTTCCACAAACCGTGCCAAAATTGACCATTTGAAGTACTCGTCGTCCTCGTTTTGTGGGTTTAACACTGCGTGCTTGTTCTTTATTTCTGCTGGCAGATCTATGTAGCTGGAAGCTCTGGTTGGCACGAGTTTGTTGATTCGTAGCTGTAGGCGACATACGGTCTGCAGTGTCCAACCAGAGCCCCGGGCCCCGTACTCGTGCTCTTCCTCGCAAATCTTCGCTATACTGGCCGTCACAGCTTCTTCGACGTCACTTTCATTGTAGAGCGGCGTATTCTTAGTTTTAAACGTCCTGCTGTCATTTTCTTGGTCGTGTGGTTCGGGCTTGGTATAATCACATTCAAGAAAGTTGTTAAACTTGATTGGTCCATTTGCTGCATTCTCGTCTAATAATTGCGAGCTTAAATTTTGTTTCATGGCTTCAAGGTAACTGCAGATGTCTGTTGCTCCATCGCTTGCATTTTCAGCTACGTAGGTCTTCATATTTGTCCTGAACGCCGTCTCGGCCAAAACCAATTCATGGGCAGTCGCTGCTCGTAACCCTACAGTTATCCTAGGCCTAGCAACCTGTTGTCTCGCTGCCTTTGGTGCGGGGGCGGCGGGGGCGGCTACACGGGCCTTCTTTGCGGGCGGCTGTGCTGGACCAGCACATTTGTTTGTGTGTGCCTTTAATTTATCTGCCCTTGAATACGTTTTCCCGCAGCTGTTGCATGTGAATGTTTTCTTATTTACATTAAATGTACAAATTGTCTCATGTCTACGTGCGTCACCTGTGTTCTTAAATTGTGAATTACAGAATTTGCAGCTAAATGTCGCTGCCTGACGTGTAGTACCAGTGCAAGTTTCTACGTGAGTGTCTAAGTTATCATTCCTTGAAAAGTGTGGACCACACTTGTGGCAAACATTCTGGACGTCCCTAACAACATAGTTGTGTGGACATGTAGCCTCGTGTCTCATGAGATTGCGGCGCAGAGTGAAAAGCCTATCACAGATCCAACAACGGAAAATGGGGACTGGAATCGGACTCACCACAGAAGTAGATTCGGTCCCAGAGCTGGTACCGGAAACAAGATCGGAAGAGGAAATGGAGGAATCAGCGACACGTCTGCCTTCCATGCCGAACTTACTGGTGATCAGCAACTGGAAAAAAATACGCACTTTAATAGTTATGATCCTTCAATATATTTTTCGTTTAGGAGGGGGAGTATCGATTTATTTTTTATAATAAACTCAATGGTCGTTAACAGCAAAAACTATTACATTTAAATTCAGATTGTAAGCATACATTTTTAATAAAGATTGCTAGTAAAAACTATTACATTTAAAAGCAGATTGTAAGCAAAAAATGTTTAGTAAAACTTTTAGTATTGCACAAAGAACAGTATGTTAACGTAATTAATGTTGAGAATATTTATCACGTCTGTTACAGTTGACACAATTTGTTGGTAAAAAAATCCCGCATAGGAAAGGAGGGGTGGTTTTATAAAGTGTTTTACGTACCGTAAGAAGTTGTACAGGTAACTGTAGTGGTTAGCAACAAATAATGCTAACCATCACTTGAAATCTTGCGGAGCTTCTACGATGAACGAGCCACGGAGCTTCTACGCAGAGACTTGGAGAGAAGACCCCTAAAAAAGGTACAGCAGTGTTAAACACACACTTTTAAAACATCATTACAGCAGAGCTCGTGAAAGATTCCGCTAAGATAACGGGACATATTTTACAAGAACGAGACATTGCAAATATCCTGAATGTGTTCTGCTATACATGAATGATGCATTGGAAACAACTCTAGAAACAGGTATTTGGAGAACGAGCTCTGAGAGAGATAACATCTACGGCAGGCTAAAGGAGCTTAAGCCCGGCATCCCTACCTGCTGCTCGGGAGAGCAGTAGTTACTGATGATGCGCGTACCGCAACTATAAGCATAGTCTAAACACAAGCGTGTCTCTCTACAAGTTACGTGAAAAATATATATTAACAGGCTGCTATGAAATAAACACACATGTATGATGCGTTAAAAAAAGAACATTGTTTGTTAAATTTAGTTTAACTCGCATAGTTTTTAAAAATCGTAAGCTATAATACATGCAATGCTTATTCGTTCCAAGTTCAAAAAGTGGCCGATAAATAAAACACGAGGAAGGGAAAAGAAAATGCGCTGGATTTATCATAAACTACTGTCACTTACCTGTATGTAAATCGTCACAAAGAGGAAATGAAGGCAGACGTGGAACCACGGCGACGAAGCAAACTGATGGCGGAATCTTAAAGCACGGGCGTCGACAGTAGATCAGAACGATGTGTACTGGCCGAGCGCTGAAGTAGAAATTAACATTGCTAGTAAAATCAAATACAAATCCAATAAAATAATTTATCTCTGCAAAACTAGTAAAATGAAAAACTATTTCAATTGCGATACCTGTTTTGTGTATTACATTGTGTATCAAGTTATTATTTTTTTTTTTGTGTGTGAGACAAAAAAGCAAGTCTTTAGCAACTCAAATATGAATCCAATTAAAATAATTTACGTCAAGCAGACCATTACCTCTGCATGAACGATATATTTTATGTTTCAAGTTATTTTTATCATCAATGTACTTGCAAGATAATTTTTGTGTAAGAGAAACAATTTATTTTTTCAACCTCTGATACATACTAAAAGTATATTCAAGATATGTTACTTTAAACCATCTGATTTTACTTTCAATGTGTGATTCAGTTTTTTGTAAGCTATCTGACTTTATTTTACCTAGTACCAAGCAAATACATTTTTCCCCCCTCCAAATCATGCTACTTTGATTCAACAATTATTTTTTTTACTTTGGTATTGTATTTTTTCCCCTTCAAGGGTGTTTATTTTAACCTTCTGATTTTATATTCAATGAATGTTTTAAACAGACAGTGTAATATGGGTAAATAAAAAGGACATGTGACTTTATTTTATATACAGGTTTTTATTCAAGTAAGAGTACAATTCTTTCGGTTATGTACGGTAATTTTTTTTTCAGAGAGGAAACACACACAAAAGAGTATTTTTGGCGCATACACATTCCTTGGCGCCCGTACGTTATTAACAAATTAAGTTTTTTCTCACAATTTTCATCTTTAGCAATACCTGTGAACAGAGAACCGACAGATTCAGAAAAAAGTTTGTTCATTATCTCCTTGAAGCACATTTTCAGGATAACGGACAAAGACAGGCGTCGTTTCATCGCTGCTCGCCACACGCACTTGTACAGGAACAGACAGCTGCTTCTTCTTCTTGCTGGTTGTGGGTTCGATGTCACTCTTCTTTTTTTTTCGGTCGGGCTATTGATTTTTGAAGTTGTGCCGCAGGCTGAAGAATTGTCGTCGATGTAGATTCTTGTGGTCTAGACGTCAAAGTAGACGTTTGCAGCAGTGATGTAGTGGTGTATACTACGCGGCGATAATGATGTAGTACAATCTGGCACGTGGAGTATCTTCTTTTCCGCCGCAGCAGGGTTTTTTTGCGAATGCAATCACTTCTACTGGAGAACATGGCAACCTGGTTTCCGCTCGCGAGTAATATACGTAGCACTGTCCATAGCTTGAACAATCTATTATCTGCTGGCTAGGCTCGTAGAATGTTGCTTCACGTGTAAATAACGTATAGAATTGAGAGTCACATTCTTCGGTTAAAGAGCGTAAAAGTCCATTAGACTAGTAGGAATATGTAACTTTGCTCAAGGCCGGCTCTACACTCACGTAGTGGTTTGCTGGGTGACAAGAATTCATGTTCACGTCACGGTGGTCGGCGGCCAACTGAATTGCTGCTTTCAATACTGGAGGTGGTGGGGAAAACGACGACACATCCACTATTTGAATATTCCGGCAAGTAGTTGTAAGAGTCTGGCAACTAGGTCACAGAAAGCTTCATAGCATTTACATTTGCTCCGACAAATAAATTCACTTTCAACTGCAGCTTCGTCGTGGTCCATTTTCTCTTCCGCAGTAGTCTTCATGCGTCCGCTTCTTCTTGTTTATATATCGGACATACTTCCGGTGCACAGGGAAAATCCCATACGTCTCCATTGTCCAGTGTCCAGTGTCGAACCTCGTCACAAAGTTCGCTCCAGCAATATTCGTCTTCAGAGTCAGTGTAGCATAATACAAAGTCAGTCCACTCGCCGTTTTGTTCTTCGCTCAGCAACTCGTTGTCATCTGCTTGCGCAATAGTACTGTCGCAGCACGTCGGCACTTTGCTGTTTGGTCGTAGATGATTAATCACGCACTTCGCGCTGATGTAGCAGGGTAGAACTTCACTGTGGAACTCTTCGCTGAAATCAAAGTATCCTCTCATGTGATACGAGCCATTACACACTTCTACTTGCTCGAAATTGAATGTCGGTTTGTACATAACTCTGCCATAGCCCACAAACTAATCTTCATAGTTGCGAATGTGTGCTGGATTGAATGGTGCGTAGTATCTTGAATCAAACGTACTTGCAGCTGCGGTAGACATCTTGTCAGCACGACGAGTAGACGACGACTAAAATTTTTTTCTCAAATTGATGTTGCTAGGTAGACTTCGCACGTAAGCGGCGAGCATGGTGTGGTCTACGTTAGCTTTCCTTTGTTCAAGATAGACGTGTGATAGATACCGTTACAATGTTCTGACCACCTGATTAAACTGCTGCTTCTCTTGAATTCGTAGCCAATCTTCTGTGTAGACCAAGCTTGTCGTAGAATTTCTTCATCAGCTTGCGAAATTAAGCTGCATGTTGATGTCGGTAACTTCATGTCCGGTCTCAGGTGATGTACAGGGCACACGATGAAACTGCATGGCACTGGAAGTAGAACCAAGCTGTCTTCTTCTCCGTCTGCGTTGTAACACACAAACTGTTCTATTCCATTGCAATATTCAGTCTGTTCTGGAAGTTCTGCCGGCTTGAAGTGAACTCTTCAGTATCCGACTTGTCAATGTCCAATGGATTGAGTGCTACGTACATGATAACCGTGCGCCAGGAAAGCAGAAGCCAGACTAAAAAAATTAAGAAAAGTCGAGTACGTGCATATTTTTGCCGTTTCCTGCAGGTTCCATACCTCTGTAAGTAATGTGCACGCTCGTCTCGTTCAGTGACGTTATTTCAGCCTCTTGTATCATTTGCACGTACCGCTTCGGCAAATGAACTCTAATTACGTCGTCGAGTACGCACGTAACACTCTTCCCAAATGGCGTGTCTACTAGTTGAAACTCTGTAGCGCTATATTTCTTCCCTATTTCTAGATCTTTGAGTTTCCTGTACTGCACCGCAGTTACGTTCAATTTTCCAAACAGAGCGTTCATGATTACTACAGTACTTCTGATGTGCACACTCAAAGCAACTGGTCGGCAATCATGTTTGTTGACTGCTTTTTATATTTCCCTTTAAAAAAACTGCGTGGCCTCATTTTCACTGGTGGGAGGTTTTTTTAAGCTATTCATCCCCGCATTCTATTGTCCATTTTCTTAACATTACAGCATTCATGTGTGAACATACCAGGTACTGCTGACAGGCGGTACAGGTGTGAATAAAATTCGTGTAGCGCGCTTTTAATTTCCTAAATGACGGACAATAGTACATTGTTTGCAAGTTGCAAATTTTAACATTGTCGTCGCAATGAATAGAAAGCCGACGTTCTTGTTCTGTGCCCGCTACAAACACAGCTCTATCCATTTCTACGCTAGTCAGTTCGCCAAGTACACTGCTAATTTTATCGTACTGTAAATCACCTTCTAGCCACTGCAGCCCATTGTAGTATTTCGTTAACCAACGATAGGTTATTTTACTTTTTTTGTCTAGTAATTGCCACGAAAACGGAGGTCAAAATGTACACGCCACAGTACTGCCGTCCGTGTAGGCTATACTAATTTAATTACGTGTCCAATTTGCGACTGAAAGCCCTGAACATTGACGAACATGTTGAAGTCTGATTGGCAACTGACCATCTGTTCACACTTATGTCAGTACTTTAACGACTCTATCGTGCACGTTATACATAGATAAACGATCGTGTATAATCAATGCGTAAACGTTTGTATTCGCGGGCATATTTTCATCAGTCGTCATTTCTATACGCAGGTCGATAACGCCCGATTTCAACTGATCATCCTGTCTACTGACATCGAATACCAGCAACGGGGCATTGCTGGCATACTCACTCGGTTCGAGTGCCGGTGAAGGCGGCTGGCCATAAAAACTTTTTTTCAAAATCAGAAAACATTTGATAAATTAGCATGTACGAGCCGATGGTGAAATATTTAAATCACCGTACGGGTAACACTCAGAGTTTAGAAATATTTTAACAT
This sequence comes from Medauroidea extradentata, assembly GCA_003012365.1. Lineage (NCBI taxonomy): Eukaryota > Metazoa > Arthropoda > Insecta > Phasmatodea > Phasmatidae > Medauroidea > Medauroidea extradentata. The sequence goes on from PNEQ01121072.1 coordinate 20,619, forward strand.
TTTTTATTTTCACGTGATCAAATTTTGAGCGGTCAGACTTAACAGTGTTCTGTTTTCCCGTCTGAAAAGCGAGGATAATGTATCGTGGTTTTTCAGCGGCAAAACTGCTTTTCACATTCCAGTGGACATTCTGCGACTGCGGCACGTTGGGGTACGTTTCTAAAGCCCATGTTCTAAACGCCACATCTACATTTCTGCCCTTCTCTACGTATTTCAAAAACTTGACGCGCTCTGAAATCTTTACTTGTACTTATGGCAATAGCCATTCTGTGCTATGTAAAGACAAAGATACTACTTCCGGATTGGCGGCGGTATCCAAGATGGTGTTCGTGTGCGTGTTCGCTAAAAGAATGACAAGTTCTTGCTTCGAATTAATTATTACATGTCTGTAATCCTCAGCGAACCCGAGAAGCATAGACAGAGGAACGCAAATTTCAAATTTACCACCATTGTAGACGGGAAGCGCGTAGTTTACATCTGTGCTCCAACCTGCCTTTTTTGCTGCGGGCAGTTGGTTACGCGTTAAAGAGAGATAATTTTTAATAGTGGCCGTAATGCCTACATCTCTAGTAGAATCTAATTCGACGCCGTTCAATTCATATGAAATACGCTGAATCAAGTGCAATATACCGTTTTTTATTATTTTGGCTGTTTGCAGCAGCCCTCCATTTGCTTTGGTTATTGCGCCGCGAAATCTTAAGATACGAATTGCAGGGTGCAGAATAAATATCAGAATTTTGAACGGGGTGCGAACCTCTGACGACAGAGGATAAGGGCCTGGCAGATATGGTACGTAGGAATGAAACTCGGTCTTCGTTATTGTATCTTCATAGGCCACCGCCTGTTCGACATTAAGAATTTCCACGTCCATTGTTTCTAACTGTAAATCCTAGACTTTTAAGATAAAGAGCGTTCTTGCGTGTTAACACACCGCCAGCAAGAAGCGAACTGAAGTGAGGTTTCTTAGACTGGGCTGGTTTTATATTATTCTTAAAATTGAAACCCATCTCTTTTTAAGTGCAAAGGCAATGTAATTTCTTCGCCTCGAAAATTAATAAGCCTGTCCTCTTGATCAACTATGCGCACAGTAATTTCCTGTATGCTCTTTGCTACGATCGGAACGTAAATGTGAAAATTTGGAACTTCCACCAACTTAAATCCGGGAGGGACGTTTGACGAAAATTCATGTAGTGTCTGGCTAGGTTTGCCATTAAGGTACGACTCGCAAACCAAATTACACGTTATTCGAATCACTTTCACAGGCAGGATTGAAACAGGTGGTGTGGATTCGTGAACTTTTCCCTCCTCAAAAATTTTATTTTCGTAGCCTAGCAGCGAGGCGAGCGTATCTTGTTTTCGAAAATCAATATCTGCACTGCAAATCATTTCACATCTCAAAGTGTTGGCGTTTCCGCGCAATACCACCGAGACGTTGGAAGTATCCACGTTCGGTAAGGAGAAATATGTTAGAATATCAGTGAGCGCTATCGACCAAACTCCGTTACGTAGGTCTATAGGGAGCGTGCGATTGAGGCGTTGCAAGCTTAGTGGCGCCCCTAGCGGAGACTCTAGTTACAACAGAGTGGGAGAGAGTCGTGTCTGTCTGGGGATCAGATTCTACATTCTCCTTGTTCACGCTTGCGTTTGAAAGGAGCATCCATGACAGCTACTGGCCGCAGTAACCGACACATAGCTTACAGAAAAGGTTACAATGTCAGCAGAAATGCGTACGATTATTTCCGTAGGGTTTGAGAAAATTGAGTTTTCATCTTACTTCAGGGCGTCTATGTTGAAGAAAGGTTGAAACTTAAGTGAAAGTAACCATGTATTCGACGTTAAAGAAAGGCTGGAGCATAATTTAGTACATGGCATGTGTTTGAGAGAAACTAGTATACACCAACCTCACTACAATGTTATAATTAAGGTAAATATAAACCAATGATGTTTCTGTACCTTTAAGTTTGGGTATTACGATATGTAAATACTGAAAACATTTTGTTATTGATGTAAACAGAAACTTGCTGACAGGCGAACGTCAATGTAAAGCAGGTCAATCAAAATGCTGCAAACACATTGCTGCATTGTGCTTCTTCATAAATTGCGAGAGGGACTCTTCCAAGACAAACAGGCTGCAACAATGGGAAAGACCTATACGTGTTCGTTAAGATTTGTACTCGAAGGGCGAGTGTATTGACGACATTTTCAAATCAACCTGTGCTTATAATGAAAACATAAATTCAACAGCATTTGATAAATGTGACTTATATGAAGAAATTTAACACATCGTCTGTACCTTAACACACATTTTGAGAGCGGAAAGTGAAGCCGATAATTATGAAATAGTTAAGTCAATTGTAGAAAACGTGATAGTGCTGTAGAAAAAAAGCGAGAGAGATCACTAGAAAATCAGAGCTTTCACGTTGTGCATTTGTGTTATTCAGTTAGAAATGTATCTGATTTTGTCTTAGCACTGACTCCCGTAAATTACATTGCCGTGCTATACGAACCTGTGCAACAATTTTATAATATTTTTGTAAACGTTACAACGCAGCAGAAATATAGCATTGCTGTCGAAACAATAAGCCAGTATGAAGAAGTGTCCTGTTTGGTTTCAACAAAGAAAACTACGTATATCTGCCAGTACACAAGCTCACTATTTTAAAACACTGAGGACGGTTGATTATCAAAAGCTAGCGGAATCTTTTATTGTTCGCAAAAGTGTTAATACACCTGCACTAAGATATGGTAGGGACACTGAACCAGCAGCTGTAGCTGAGTATTGCAAAGTACATTTGTGTTGTGTCAAACAGATGGGAGTGTGCATTAAAGAGGAACAGCCATGGTTGTGTTGTAGTCCAGACGGAATAATAGTCTGTGACACTGGCTCTTTTCTTTTAGAGGTCAAATGTCCGTTTACGTGCCAAGATAAATCTGTAGTTCAGGGAAATGAGAGCGATATACCTTACCTGTGTGTTTCTGTCAGTCGTGTCGCATTTTATTGTTACAACCCACGCCTTTAGTCTTAACCCATGCATGCTGCTTTTCGTTAAGAAATGTGAAAAATTTCGTACCAGCAACGCTGTTGCTGTATGTGACACTGCACCCACAACAAAACAATTTTAATTACTTTTCAGCAGATTGCTAGCCATTTTTAACAAAACACAGAACATTTTAAATTCCCAGGCTCCCACACGTTATGTGACGCCGATTTAGCCAAGCTCCAAGCGGCGGCATGAAGCGCGCATCTCCCACTAGAAGCTAACCTAGTCTGTCGCTAGAGCGCGGCCCGGGCCATTCGCACGCACCCTATAGGAGGAAAATGAACAGAGCGAAGCTCCGACGTCGTCCCCGTCAATATCAACGTGATAGACATTACTGAAGTCTTAAAGTCAATTACATATACTTTTATAAAAAAATCAGCTCGAAAGAAATGTCAAACACAATTGTATTCACTGGGCAGTTGTTCGGGAAAATAATTATATGTTAAGTTTGTATCGCGCATGTAGGCTTTCACTTCTGGACAAGGACGCAGATTTCCAAAACTGTCGTAAACTAGTACATTGTTTCCCGACATTTTGTGCGCTATCCAGTGCGTGCCTTTTCCGCTACTTTTGTCTAAATTTATAACACGTCGTTCGTTGCGCCATGGTTTTCTAGGTAGCGAGTCACGTACGGTATCTATGGCGGCACGGGTGTGACGGCGTGTTTTTAACTCCGGGAATTTCCTCTTATTTTCTGGCACATACAAACATTTTTTGCTATAACCTTACATTTCTCGCTTTGCCAGAAAATATATCATATTTTTATCTCATCTTCAATACCTCAGCTGCCTTTCTGTAATCAGTATAAAGTAAAATAATGTTACCTAAAGAAGTTAGCAACAGGCTGGATGGTCTCGAAAAACAGGTTTGCCAACAGCTACGCGAGTTCTCGCTGCGGCTTACTTCGTTGACGGGCGAACATTCGGAATCGCAGCGCGGTGTCGAGGCTGAAAGTGAAGTGATGAAACTGCAACGTGATATGTGTGAGTTCAGAAAATCCTTCGATGCAAATATGGGTACGTTGCGTTGCGAGCTCCGTCAACTTGAAGAAAAAACAAGACGTCACGAAGAGCGGTTGGATGAGCTGGAAAAGTACAGCAGGCGCAATTGTTTATTACTGCGTGGTGTACCTGAGAAGACCGATGAAGACAGTACTGAGGTTGTTCTGAAGCTGTTTCGTGAGAAACTTCAAGTAGAAATTGACTCAAGCAAAATTGATCGGTGTCACCGACTTGGAAAACAGAAACGTACTGTAGCGGAAACAACTAAGGAAGGGCAGCGATCAATTATAGTGAAATTTGTAAGTTATCAGACCCGGCAACAGGTGTTTCGAGAAAAGAAGAAACTTAAGAACTCACCATTCGTGATCACCGAGTCCCTTACCAGTGAGAGACAACGCCTTCTGAAATTCACAAGAGAGAAGTTTGGACCACGAAACTGCTGGACTTACGATGGCAAGATAACTATACTTAGCAACAACAAACGAGTGCATGTTTCCTCACAAAGTGAGATAGATAAGATTGCTTAAACGTTCTTTCATACCCGGAGTTACGTATCATGTATTTCTTTATGAATACTTAATTGTACAATTTTGTGTATTTGTGGTGAATTTCAAGTCCTTTTCTGTTTTTCTGCGTGTATTTTTATGTCATTCTTAGTAATGATATGTGCGCATGTGTGTGTTTGTATGTTATTCATAGTTATGAAATGTGTGCGTGTGTGTGTTTATATGTCATTCATAGTTATGAAATTATGTGCGTGTGTGTGTTTTACTTCACGAAGAGTTACGCATGTGTGTGTCATTGGAATCGTCCACAGCTCGACTGCTCAATATTCCATGGTGAGTACAGCCCATCTTAAATCGTTCAATGCTGTCTGACGAACAACAGTTGGCTACACTGAGCCCCACTTCCAAGTGCTTTCAAGAGCTTTGTTCCGGGGTGCTGTCTGATGTTAGAAACACACACGGTAGAAACACATACCACAGAAACACAGAAGACAGAATGTTCTAAGCAATGCCAGTTCTATATTATGTGTTTCTAAAGTATGACAGTTCTTAGATGTGTGTTTCTATTATACGACTGTTCTAAAGCACGTGTTTCTATAGTATACCAGTTCTAACATCTCTGA
>PNEQ01121077.1:0-22068 GCA_003012365.1 Medauroidea extradentata
AAAAAAAAAAAAAAAAAAAACTGACGATCTTTAAACAGCTGAACAGATTTCCTTGAATCATAAATAAGAACACTCTCTATCAAGCCAGAAAAAAATATGCATCAAAATCAGTCCATTTGTTTAGGAGCTACGATGCCACAGACACACACGTCAAACTTATAAAGATCCCTCTTTTTTCGTCGGGGTTAAGAAATAAACCTACCATCACTTCCATTTGCTTGTACGTATGTACAAAGTAAATTGACATGAGCAGTCATTAGGTCACTATAAAACATATACTAAATATGTAGCAAAACCAACATTATCAATTTCATTTTAGAGTAATTCAAGACTGTTGCATTTGTAAAGGTATATAGCTGTTAGTTAACCACTGAAGTGTACACTTCAGAAGTCCTGCTTATTTTGTTAATTTCAGTAATTTCTGTTTATTTTGTCAGTTTCAGTTATTTGTATCTTTGACATTTATTATTATATAAATAAAAGTATAATTTGAATAATGAACAAATTGTAAAGATTTCACATTACTTAAGAGTTAATTGACCTGGGGCATGAGCCATGCTGTAGCATGACACTGAAAGAATTTTTTCATGTGCAAATATTAAAAATGTTTTCAATGTATGTATCTAAGAAAAGAAGGCACACTCCAGACTGTGTCCCTATGATCTAAAAAATGCAGTCCACTAATTAAAAACATGCTCCAAGTGCCTCAAAAGTCGTACAAATGACTTTTTCACATTGCTATAGCTGAGAAAATATCAACCGTAATCATAAAACAAAATCATAGAAACCTCCATTTGACTTTATTACATACTTTCCACAAATAAAATAACAGGGTCATAGCTTGAAGTCTCGCTGAAAAAACACACTACAGTATACGAAAACACTACACGCTTGTATAGTCCTTCGAGCTTAGAGGCGATGAGGTATTTGACGGACGTGTTATAGTCAACTTATTGCTTTCTCCGTTTCCATGCCTCAAATGTAAAAACAAGCTAGCGTTCACTAACTCTTAAAAGGTAAAATCTAAGGCCCTGAAAAATTACATATTACTATTGTTTTTGACAAGACATACTTCAAAGTGCTCGCTATACCGTGAAGGCTCAGCACAAGAGGAAAACAGTTTAGTAGTGATGTCACAGCCTTCTAGTCAATACAGCAATAAATGGAGACATTGTGCTCTCAAAACTTACAAATAACTCACAAATGAAAATTTAAGAAGACTATGAATATTCATCTTGTTGGTTGAATGTTGATACTCATATCAGATAAATAACAAAACAAAAACACTCCAGCTGGATACCTTGTAAAAAAAAAAATTATGCACGCAGCACAGTGTTTCTGTGTTTAAAATGTTTTCCGATGTTCTAAAACCTCCAAGATCGAAAAATTGGCACCATTTTATATGCTTTACAATGGCATTTTTTAATCGCTCATGAAAATTATAATACGAGGTCTCCATTATTAAACAACGATCTGCTGCTAATCTACGGTACACACCATGTCTTACCTCTTTCTTCCCCTGTTTGTCTTCTTTTAGTTGTTTAGAAGATAGTTTACTTTCGAATTCTTTCTTCTGTGTAGCCTCTCTCTGTTTCACCATTTCCTGCAGAAAAATTTGTTACCAATTTTACAAGATAATCAAGTTATGTATACACTTGTAGGAAAAATATAATAGGGTTAATCAGTAAAACCTCATTAAATCAATGTTCTCATCTTATTAGCACAAAGTGATTTTCTATCCCCTTAGAATGTGATGACAAACCAAATACTAACTAAGATAACCAACAAAAGTTCCTTTATATGTAAAACATAGAGCAAGTAAACAGTAAAATGGTGTGGGTGAGAAAGTTTAACTTTTGGGGATGAAAAACTTTAAAAAAAATGTAGAGACTATAAACATCTAATAATGCAAACTCTCAGTTTTTTTTTAGCAAAACACTGGACATATGTCATTGCAGTAATAGATCCACAATTTCACTAACAATTATTCCATCCCATAGCATGAATCATTGAAAGGAGTATTTGGTCCTCACATTTGTGATTAAAGATATTTCCCAGAACTGAAAAGAATACAGACACATTATCAAACAAAAACAATGGCTACTTATAGCAGAAGAAAATGAGAATAACTTGCATGCATTCACATTTTCTAGTAGAGTAGCCAACATCTAGTGGCGCCAACTATTGGCTACGCATATGACAGCAATTGTACTTCAACAAAACAAAATACGAGAATTCAAATAAAAGTCATATTTCTCCACAAAGAGCATTGTTGCAACTAATGCTCAAGTTATTTAACTGTACATAAATACAAACATCTCAGTGTTTATACCAAAAAATTTTGCATTTTATCACTGAATATGTATAGGTCTGGAATTGCCACAGATGGCGGTTTTCAGTGAATTCTCTACCTATCGCTGTAATCGTATCAGCCACTGGAAAAATAATAAAAGACAAAAAACACTTCTAGCGCTCAGTCAAAGAACTCTGCACCAGGCAAAGACGAAGCGCAAATTTGATTCATAAATAACACACATGTATCATTGCAGAACAGGCAGGAACATACAGTATGTGATTCAAATCAGAGACAATAGTAAACCCACCGTGAAACAATAGCAATTTTTAAAATTAAAATTATTGCTTTGCAGTAGAAGAGTCACTATGGTAAAGTCACAAAATTAGCTTTTTTTTATAAAGCATCATTTTGGTCAGGAGAGTTCTGGCAAGACATAATGGAAAGGAATGCTTCACAAGCGGAAGAACTAGACTCACCTTTACTCTTTCAAACAACTCATCCAGCAACCTGATACTCTCCAGCTTGCGCTGAGCTATCAGAAGTTTACGCTCTTCCACCATAATTTTCAAACTTATTTCCTCAGCCTCTCGTTCCTTCAACTTCCTCAGCTCCCTTTGCTTACGCTTTTCTTCGCGTTTCTTTCTTCTTGAAGCTCTTTCCTCTGACTCTTCCAATTTTCGTTTCCTATACAGTAATATTTGCCGTGATTAACATGTCAAAAGACAAGCCAATTAAGTAGGTACAAAGGCTTAGAATATAGCTAGCAACAAAGGAGCAACCAGGAGCTCAAATAATCAGAAAGAGAAAGTAAATGTGAAATTTTCCAACATGGATTGAAATCTATTTACCTTGTGCTACAGTTCAAGCATAACAGTTTAACTTTTAACGTACTATATTTAGGCTGCAACCTGCTAGAAAATTAATATAAAAAAATATATACTGATTGCGGCTTAAATATACGTTAAAAGTTCAACTATGAAGCTTATACTGTAACACAAAGAAAACATAATTCACTTATAATCGCAAATTTTATATTTACTTCTCAGAATTTCAAAAAAGCAATAAATATAATAAGCCTACATAGTGACTGATGCCAAGCCTTAAGGAACCACCCCAGCATTTACTTGGAGTGATTTTGGAAAACAGAAATTAGGATGGTTAGCGCAAGGGTCGAGCTCAGTTACTCCCAAATACTAATACATTTCATTTATTTATACACTCCGTATAACCCTATTACAAGTTTGTATAACAAACATTAGGGTATGAAGCCTGTCAAATTCAAATAATACATTTAATGCAAGATACACACATTGTTAATACATAATCGTTTACCAGTCAAGTGGAGTTCAAATATCTTAATACATCCAAATGTAACACAGTTGTGTTACCACAGTTCTACATTGCTCTGCAAGACAGTGTTTTATGTTTAAACTCAAACTAATTTACTCTCTAGACACAGGAGCAAGCAATTCAATGGTTTGTTCGAAATGATATTTGCTATGACAGCTAACTTTTTCAAGACAGTAAATTACATGGTTTAGACTAGTTAGTCAACTAAGAACATTTTTGTTAGTTAAATAATTAGAAGCTAACCTCTCCTCTTTCTTTTTCTTCTCCTCCTCTTCATCCTGCTCTCGACGAAGACGTTCCTCAAGCTCTCGCTCCTTTATCATCAGCTTCTCCCTTTCAAGGTGTCGTCGGCTGATTGATGCATCACTCAAATGCCTGGTGCGATCAAAGTCCACCTTGACAGCGGGAGAAAATGACCCACTGCCTACTGTGCTCACACAAAATTCAAAGCAGCTAAAGAACAGCTGCAGTAGTTATGATAAACCCCTGTGTCTACAAATAATTATGATAAGACTCTTGTGTCTACAAATAGTCGTGATAGACCCTCATATCTGTACTGCGGTAAGTGATTAGTTGGTGGCTGGAATAGGTATAATTCCAAGAAGGAAAACACTGTAGTATTTAAAAGAAATTTGACACAAGCACAAGATCACGTAATCATGTTAGTAGTAGTGTTTATCAGGACTATAATAATGTGAACACTGCAAAACTAAGGAGGTAAGCTGCCCTAGAAATATTTGTAATAGATTGAACAGGCATATTAACTACAATATGACACCTGAAAGCCAGTTATCTGCAGATATAGCATACAGGTTTGTGTTTGGACATTTTTATTGTCATTTTATTTGCATCTCAATATCAGTAAAGCAGCAGATAATATGTAAGAACGCAAACCTAATGTTGGCAATCAATAAATGGCGTTCCTGTAACTATTGCATTACGTTTAACTACTCACCTACAAATAACTCATTTTTATTGTTTTATTTAAAATCCTATAAAAGTACGTCAAAACGGATGACAATAACTCATGGAAAAAATTCAGTAAATAATGTTTGTACAAATTGAAATGGTGACTTCTGTTTAAGGAACTGTACATCACACTGTAAGACCATGCTATATGTGGTTCCGGATAAAGTGGGCACTCAATAAAACCCTGCTGAAGTTCTATTTTCAGCCAATTTGTATCTTTCCGCATGCAACGGCTGACATCGGAAATGTCTAACCTCTCTGGGACACGTAACTTGATGTTTACACGTGTAAGATAAATTTTGCAGTCAGTATGAACCTGTGTAGTTTGACCAAAAAAGTTTATTAATTATATAATATTCAAATAAGTCCATTTTAATTGATTTTATTTTAGTATTTTTGTATTAAAATAGAAAAATTCACGAAACTACATCCGATTAATTCGTTGCCAACCATACAAGTAGTAAGGTAACCATTGTTAATGCAGAATTAGCCTATGTGCAATAACTGCTAGTGATATTTTCAAAGGTAAAATTTTTAGTGCTCGCTTTATCCTGAACTGACTATAGAACAATTACTTACCACTGAGTTTTTAATTTAAAATACTTTTTAATACTTATGGTGAACATTTTGAGTACGTAATCAAGCAAAACTGTATTAAAACAATTGAATAATTGTTTAATATAATTGTTGCAAAATTTAAAAATAACTAAATAAAACCTATCAAAATAAAGCTAAAGTCTACAGACCTTTACTGTTTCCCTGGTACATTCTAAGAGCAAACAAATTATTATATACTAACTAGAAAGGATGCCTTAACAACAGCTAATGGTTCATATAACACAAACACAGATGTCAGAACCAGTGGGCCAAAGGAATAATATGATTTCCCTAATTATCTACAGTAAGGAGGAAAATTTAGCAGAAAACCGTGACTGTTTACCAGCTCAAGCTAACTAGAACAATTTCTGTGCAAGTGACACAACTGCAAGAAATTTCAAATTAAAACTTGTAAAATGTGCACAATATTATTTTAATTGTTTTTAAATTTTTGAGTCTTGACCCCCTGACACACACAATCACAAACCACTGTGCTCGCACAGAACATCAAACTCTACTGTCAGCAGCATAAGAGAACACATCAAGTGGATATGACCAACACTCCTACTATCCATCTTAAGGCCATGCTGGGTATTTTTTTCACCTTGGTGCAAAAAAATTAACATTTTTTATGAAATATTTTGAAAAAATTCAAGCCTAAGAACAGTCATAGGAAGCACAATTACGTATACAAATTTTGCAAAAACAATGCATCATATGTTCGCAAACAATTATTTTGCTTTTTTTTTCTTGTTCTCTAACTAAAATTGGTAACCTCTTCATAACAACCCTTTATATAACAACCACATCTCTATAACAACCCTTTCCTCAAGAACCGTTGGGTTTTAAAATAGGGGTTTTGCTGTATATTTAAACCTCTTTATAAAGACCACCTCTATGCAAAGACCCTATTCTAGGGAACCGTCAGGGGTCTTTATAGAGAGATTTTACTGTATATAGAAATTAGGTACAAATTATGATGTAGCCTATTTGTGACACAACATTGTAGGGATTATTTGATATGAAAATTATGTCACTTTATACAGAAATAATTTCAAAACAACTGTAAAACTACAGGACGTGTTCTTAAGATATTGTAAAAGTCAAAGACTAACTTGCCCCTTTAACTACACCACAGCTACTGAACCTAAGCAACACTAAAGTCTGTGTGTGCCATGACTAAATGTTCTGTACAAGATATGCTGCAAGTTACCAAGAGACCTGCTATGTGATCCTCAGTGCAGGCAGTTACGCAGTTTCTACAGGAATAACATGTCACACAATACTTGCTGCAATACAAGCTAAAAAAAACTTTTCTGTACATTAGTTGCTTTTAAATACAGAAAACTCCCAAATATTCATGTTAATTAAAGTTGGGCAATACACTGACAATTGGGAAAATGGATAATCAAAAAAATCAACCATTTGCTAATATAAAAATTAACAAAGAAATGGCATATATATTTGTAATTTACTCGAACACAGTAAGATGTATGGTTTCACAAATACTGCATCTAATCATCTATAACTCACAATTCTTCCCAAAAGAAAAAAAAAAGTCTGGGGTGCACAGTAAACATGAAGAAAAGTGATGTTGAAATCTCATTATTCCATTCTTGTGTGCAAGAGTTGACATTTGTATGTTCCAAAATGGATACTTTGCAAGATTTTTTTTCAATGTTAAACACACAGACCGCCGTGTGGATAATTCGAAAACCAGTCTATCGATACACGAATAGTGGAAATATTACTGTACTGCAAACATAAATATCCTGAAAAAATAACAAAGGAAAAAAAATTAAGCAAGATTTCAGATTAGAAAATGTATAGAGAGACAATTTTCTTTACATTGTTGCAAAATCTATTTATTGTGTCAACAAACCAGATTTTCACTGGTTTTTGGAAGAAAGTCAACAAATAATGACTATCTACACAGGTGCATTACCACTAATCAAACTTGTTAGAATTTCCACTGTGCAGCAAACCTATAATACTGTGCACATCTCATTAACAAAGCGTCCCATGAAACTTTCCAGAACTCGACAAATCCTTCCACACAAGCATCCACACTGACAGACACGCAAGGTTCCATGGAATCTTGCAAAGAAACTACCATCCTGGTTCACAGACTTAAGTTTGATTAAGGTTACAACATGCCTAGTAAAGTTGTGTGAAACAAAAAGTCTCATACTGGGGCCATGTATGTCAGTCAATTAGTGTTTGCTAACACAGGGTGGCCACTAATTGCAACAACGAAAATTCCCTGATTTCCCTAATAGAAAACCAAAAATTTCCTCATTTTCGCAAGTATGAAAACAACATTTCGACATTTTATTCAGCACATTTTCCAGTAAAGATAAATATTTTACGTCCTTTCTGACACTACAGTCTGTGAACTTGACAAAACATTCAGCAGAAATAACTACGAACTTGACAATAGAGTATAATTACACCTAACTGTAATTTTTTCAATAAAAATGTTATAATGCTCTCAAAACTCCATTATATTCATTCCTATTGTTTTTGTAGAAGCTGAAAAAGAACGAGACAGGTAAATTTCCTGAAATGTCTCAGATGAACCAAAAATTCCCTGACATTTCCCTGATATTTCCAGGTGATCACAATTTCCCAGATAATTCCAGGTTTTCCAGGTGGGTGGCCACCCTGTAACATGTAAACTGTAACTATAAGACCATTTAAAGTACAGTATATGCACACCTAAACAATGAATCGTCACCTTCCTACTTTATGGTACTGCTACAGTAATCAGTTTTATTTTCTACCTATTGGCCTTAAATATCACACATGTACATGTAGGCCTAACATAAATATATTTACATTCAAATACAAAAAAATTTAATTTTAATCAATTATCAACATATTGTTGGTAATGAATCACAATCAGAGCTTTGCCAACATACATAATATCAGACAACATCCAATACGACTCGTACCGTATCATAATCAGCTAAGTAAAGTTACTTTCAATAAAACATGGGAAACTGTAGTCTTTCAACACTGTTGAAGCGCAAGACATGTTACTAACGGCGTAAAATGAAAACGCCAGCAAAATTGTAACTCTTACATAGGATGTCATAGCCAGTAGTTGACCACTACCCAGTAAATGATCAGTGTCATGAAATATGTGAAATTTTAAGAGTTAGTGATCCTGGTAAATGTCTATAACTAGGTAGAGTTATAGCTTGAAGGTTGGCTAACATGGTAAGGGTAGCAGCATTAAAATTAGACACCATTTTAGTGTAAGATTGTGTTTTGTTGTTACAAGTAGCATCTTCAGATTCTGTGGATATTTTGATCAAGTTGTGAGGTAAGTTACAGGTACCTATTTATTAATCTGACATCCACATACTCCATTGTAATTATTTTATAACTATAGCCTTACTTGTTTTTGATAACTATTTTGAGGCAATATTATTAAAAGTAATATATGTTGTGACTATAACTTTATAAGGGGGGTGAACAACTACTAGAACTTGGAAAACTGCAAATGTTTTCCCTGTTGTGATTGTTTTCAGTCGTATACTATATGCATGATATGTTAAACTACAACTACTTTCAGGTTATGGTTCAGGAAATATTAAATCCTTTGATTTACCAATAGTTGGCCAGGTGATCAACTATTGGTTCCGCTCAAACAAACTACTAGGCATATGATGAATAATAATGTGGCAACATTTAAACTTTCTTACTTGTTTATTAAAAAGATAGATAAAGTTAACAATTCTAATGAGAGAACTAGCTAACTAGAATCTGTAAGTCAAAACTGATTTGTAAAAGGGAAATGTGCAAGTTTTTAAAAGATTGTACAGCTGATGCCAGATTTGATACTAAACTGGAAATAAAAATGCCCTCAAAGTTGCTGTGTTGCTTATGAGATAAACATTTTGTGACAAACCAGTAGAATGTTTCAGTTGAAAAACAGTTGCTATGTGAAACACAAACACATTTTGAACTATTGGACAATATTTGCTTGTATCTTTATTCCCTAGATGCCATTTAACTAAAAAAAAATTGTTAAATGGGCACCTTGTCAATTTGCATATTATTTGTATTGCCCAGTTATTTGATTTTCATTTGTATATGCAATTCTTTTGTTAAATAATGAGTACATTTTTATTTGTTGCAGGATATGAAAAGCTGACATCTCTCAGTGAGTAAAACCTGGAACAATAGATAAAGCTACAAGAAAACCAAAGAAAGAATTTTTCAAGTAGTATTCAGAAGAAAATTTAAATATGCAGTAGATGAAATTCAATCAGGTAACAGGAGCATACGAAAAGCTGCAAAGGATTATGGTATACCATTCAGGGCCAGTTTCACCAACGAAGTTTAACTTTGCCACAAAGCGAGATTAACACAACTCGATGAAGAGCTAAACCTGAGTTTAAGTTACAGGTGTGTTCCACCAACAACACAGTGAGTTTATGTTACTAGAGATTAGTTAAACTTGGCAGCACGATGGGTAGTGTGAGATGAGTTGCCGTAATTGTGTCGGAAATACCCGAACACTAGTCGGAAATTGCCGAACGTGAGTTTGTGAATTATTTCATTTGGAAACTTTGTTACAGCATTCTTGAGGGGAAGGTGGGGGTGTTTGCATCATACTATCTAAAGGGGGGGGGGATACAGCTAGGTGGCTAGGTACCCTTGGGTAAATTTGGAGCAAAGCCAGAAAGAAAGACCAGGGGAAGATGATCCAGCAAATATAATTTACATTATTTTATTGCCGTAAAGGCAAATGTTTATCTACACACAATTGTTTTGTTATTTTCTCGTAGGTATATTTTTTGTTAACCTGAAAATACCAGACGTGAAACAGAACCTCATAAACTGTGAAAAATTTTTTTGTACTTTTAAAAAGAAAATCTTTGGAAACCCAGTTGCCAAAGAAATTCCTTGTCTTAATAAAATACAAAGTATATGTTCGCGTAAAATTACAAGAAATAGCCTTGTAGTTGTACTTTCAACAAGGAAAAAAAAAATGCTCACAGCACTTCATAAATAACACTAAAATTATTTATCAAATAACTTTTGAATAAAGGAAGTTTACATGAAATTATTTTGAAAATAAAAAAAAATTGGAGGTGGTAAGCATCGAACCACTCTCCCCGCTCGTAGAACCTACGCATCTTACCTTTAGACCACTGTGACTTCTGTATTGTCTGTGCATCTACCAATAAAAGTGAATGGACCGATTGTTTTGACAAGCGGAAATGTATTTGGAAGTCTGTATCATCATCCCTTGATAGTTTTGAGGCCTGTTTCTTTTGATAACCTATACGAAGTAAAAAGTGGAAACGAAAAAGAAGCCGTAACTGTAATGGCAAACTTTAGTACTGCTGGAGAGACTGTTCCCCCCATTATTCGTGTTTCCATTACAAAAAATATCGAGGGAAACAGCACAAAACCTGAACAGTGAATGGGGTGTAGGAAGATCCAAGAAAGGCTGAATGACTGGAGCACTCTATTATGAGTATATTGCAAATATTTTCCTACAATGGCTCAAGAAAAAGAATGTTCAGTTTCCAGTTCTACTTTTAGTTGACGGTCACAAATCTCACACAACCTCCAAAGTTGCACAATTTTGTGCTGAGAATGGCATAATACAGTTGGCATTATACTCAAATGCAACTCATGTGTCGCAACCAGCAGATGTTGCAATCTTTTGTCCCTTGAAAGCTGGCTGGCGGAGTGCTGTGTACGCCTAGAAACACAAATCTGAAAATAAAGTGGTCACAAAAGCTGTGTTTGGGACATTGTCAGAAGCAGTTTTTTTCCAAAACAGCAACTGTGGGTACGGTGAAAAGTGGATTCAGGAAGTGCAGTGTATTTACATTCGATCCTGATGCAGTTGACTACGACAAATGCATGTAAAGTAAGTCGAGAAACTGTCCATCTGTAACAACAAGCCCTTGCAATGACATCATCAAACCAGCATCATTTGTGGTAGAAAATCTTTTGTGTCTAGAATCATTCATGAAAAAGGGAAGAGAAGAAAAGTTCCAAACAGCAGAAAAAAAAAAGGTTGGGGAAGCAAGTCTCAAGCTTTGAAACTTTACGGAAGTTTGGTACACAATTCATTCAAGGTGTGTAGGATTAGAATCAAGTGAGACTTAAAAAGAAGACAAACTTGCACCTAGTGATGAGGACCTGCCATTGGAGGAAACTGTACAGTCACCCAAGACTTTAGAAAGTGTAAATCACTAATGTTGAAGAAGGTAATTTGGATTCCAGGAACCTGCTGGATGTGGAACTTGTGGGTGAAATTTCCAGCCAGCTAATAATGACATGTTGTCAACGCAGGCTAGTAAGAGCATGTTGGAAGAATTGCCAGGAATTACTGAAGGCAGTTCATTAAATGTGTGTAATTCATCAGTGTGTACAATACATATTGAAGAACCTCGCTGCTTAGTAACACCTAAAATAAATAGGTCTACAATTGTGAGAAATGTCAAACACCAAATTAGCCTTTCTTTCACAGACCACATTTCATTACCCAGCGAATCATCTGTCAAAGCTGGAAGAAAAAAGGAATGTTTGCCATATGCTACAACACCTACAAGGAGAGAGTTAAAGGGGAAAAGCAAAATGCAAAACAAATGAGACTTGAAAAATGCACAAATAAAGAAATGAGCAAGAATGTGGTAAAGCCAGCTAAAAGATTGATACTATCAAATAAACCTCAAACTGGAAAAAAAAACTGACACATGCAAAAAACTTATTCGAAAGAGGAATAAAAGCAGCACATCATCTGAATCAGATAATGATGAATGGCATTCTAGTGGGGACAGTACGATATTACACTTGACCCTACAACTGAAAGTGATGACGGCAAAAACGATGATCAAAGTATCACAACAAACAGCAGATCGAAAAATTTGAAAGTAGGAGACTTCGTGCTGGTGTCACTTCCTGGGTTAAAAAATTTACACAGAGCCTCATACCTATTGGAGAAAGGATATGTCACAATTTTGAAAATCAAATTGAAGTGATCATATCATGCCATTTTTATTTAAGGTTATATTTCTTAGCTAAGTGATAACTCAAACGTATTTGTAGGTAATGAATGCTGTAGACAAAACTTTGTATTTTAATTGTAAACATTAACATGAAAGTATAAGTTGAATCTTCAATGTGTACCATAAATTCCAAATTAAATTTTTGTTTAAATGATTAACTACTGGCTATGGCACCCTATTTATCAGCATATTCTAGGGTGATGATGAAATATGGATGCTTTTAGAGGCAATTTTCTCTTCTGCAAATATCACGAGAATGTGTTGATGCTCATAAAGAAAAGCAAAACAATAATTCTTAATTCTCATCTCATTAAATAAATGTTATGTTCAGAAATAGGCCTAACTTACACACAAAACTAAAACTGCCCAAAAAGCAAAGCGTTGCTGTAGAAAGACCACCATTATAGGAAACTACAACCAAATGGAGTACCTTATCTTATTACATTCCTACACTGTCATATAATATTTGCATAAGGTATTTAACAACCAAGTCCGACTCCTGTACCATAGAATCCTCGAGCTCGCATGCAACATTGGAGTGTAAATGAAGCACGTTTGATATGTTCATATCGAGGAACCTGGCCAGATAAAACCCAAATATATAACCTTTTTTTTTTTTTTTTTCCAGAAACAGTAATCATCCATCAATGCTTTCCTATGTTAATGGGTATCAAATATAAAAAAACTATGGTTCCTTTCACAAAACCCATAACATCGTCTGCAGCCAGAACATAAATTCATTCATTTCATCAGTATAGTTTTCCTTCCTTAATATTTTTAAACAAAAACACCAACCTTTTTAAAATCCAACGCAGAAATTCACCATTGTGGAACTATATTAAAGGATGACTTGCACATGACTCAAATCAGCTCTACTGATCAACAGAAATTCACATAGCCTATTTTACCTCACTGAAATTATTAAACAAACTTCAATCAAATTTAAAAGTAATGTGTAGAAACAAAGATAAAAAAATTCAAACCTACCCTAAAGGAATTTTTAATCTCCAAAACATTTTATTCTATTGATGAATTCCTAAAATCTTCATAGTTCACGTTAATTTTTTTTTCTTTTCTTTAGAGATGCTGAACATCCCTATTAGTGACATGTATACACGATGTTCGGGAATAAATGGTCGTAAATCACATTGGTGGTAGACGAGTAAAGAAACATTATTTGTTGCAGAACATTTGTCTGGAAATAGCAGCCTGTAAATGTGCAGGGACAAACACAAGTGCGCAAATTTGAATAGTGCACTCCAAGGTGCCAGTCCAGTGGCTGAGAGGGGCGTCATTGCGCTGCAGTCAAGTATCAGGTGATGATGAAGGGAGGAGGGAGAGCCACACACATCTGCCTACACACAGAAACTACCCATAGAAAAAAGGCCACAACAAAAAACCTTGCACGCCAGTTTGACATGCTGTGAATAGAGACAATATGCTTCCCATCGAGAGTGGAACTCTAGTTCCTATCGCCCCGCTTTTCCCATTCATCAAATGTAAAAATTTGAAACCGGTGAAGAATTATCTTAAATGTAATAGGATAGTCAAATAAAACATGTAGTTTATGTGGTATGAAAACTGATTTACTCCGAGCACAACCATTGGTGACTGTGCCCTCAATTACATATTTGTTTAAAAAACCTTCACTTGGAAGTCTAGTGCAATTAGGGCGTGTTAAGGTTTTGCATAAACTTATCTGGTGCCACAACCTTGAGGTTAGTGAGATGGTATATGTGGACTAATGAAGATAGATATAGATAATTAATTGGAAACACATTTAAGGTCGTCTACCTCCTTAAATGTCGAATTTAGAAAAATCCTGGAATTGGTTAATTAATATGTATTTTTGTGCGTGCCCCATTGAAGTAGAAGAAGCTGTCAAGTTCGAGTTCTAACAACGATTCTTCGAAAATATGTTTCACCCCTTTTTCACCTCTTTTAGAGGTTGAATTTCGAAAAATCCCTTCTAGTCCGCACCTACAACATGAGTGGAAACCACACCAAAAATTTTGCGATTCTAGGTCCAGTAGTTTGGGCTGCGTTTGATATGTCAGTTAGTATGTCAGTTAGTATGTCAGTTAGTATGTCAGTCAGTCAATCGGTCAGTGTTCTCTTTTATGTATAGAGATGTACCTTACACTGTTGGATGTATTGATAATTTTTAGTACCTACATACTTAAGAGCATGTATGTGATATGTATGTACCTGTTGACAAGTTCTACATCTTAGAGGAACATCTACGGAACAAAATGTTGATAAATAATAAACAGATAACCAATTCAAGGGAAACAATACTAGCACACATATGGCAGTCACAGCCAAGGAATATAAACACAAGTTAAAAATTAAAGAAAAATGATTATACCTGAAAAATTATTTAGGCCCTAACTTAAAATTTGGACTTGTGCCATAAAGTGTTCCTCAGAATATATCAAAGTAAAATGAATTAGCTACTTCTGCTTAAAAACTGTAAGGAGCACGCGTTGATAAGTTAATATGGGAATACACGTTAACATACATTAGTTTATTAATGTCTCCAAAGTACAACATAGCCTACCTGCATTTATTTAGCCTGTTGTTGCAACAATTTGCTATAAGTATTAAATTAGTTGATTGTCACTATGTTTCTGTTTAAAGAATAGTTGTCTTCTTTAATTTATTTTATAAAGCAGTTGTAGGCCTGCTATGTATTTACGCAAGGTTAAACAATTTGCTCTATGTCTTTGTATGAAACAAAAGTGATTGTTGAGATATGAAAATTATGTCACTTTATAGAGAAATAATTTCAAAACAACTGTAAAACTACCAGACGTGTTCTTAAGATATTGTAAAAGTCAAAGACTAACTTGCCCCTTTAACTACACCACAGCTACTGAACCTAAGTAACACTAAAGTCTGTGTGTGCCATGACTAAATGTTCTGTACGAGATATGCTGCAAGTTACCAAGAGACCTGCTATGCGATCTCAGTGCAGGCAGTTACGCAGTTTCTACAGGAATAACATGTCACACAATACTTGCTGCAATACAAGCTAAAAAAACTTTTCTGTACAATAGTTGCTTTTAAATACAGAAAACTCCCAAATATTCATGTTAATTAAAGTTGGGCAATACACTGACAATTGGGAAAATGGATAACCAAAAGAAATCAACCATTTGCTAATATAAAAATTAACAAAGAAATGGCATATATAAGTGATTGTTGAGAAAATTTTATATAGTACAAACTACACACATTTAAACTTTAAAGTTAAACATAGTGAAAGAAACCTCTTAGTAAAAATGAGTTTAAAAATTTCTTATATAGATTGCTAACCTAGACTTTAAAATTTTATTTTATATTAAAACTTCACAGTCATACAAGAAAAATGAGTGTGGATTAAGTCTTACGAAGTGTCCAAAAAATAAATGATATCCACTTATAGCAGAGAAATTTCAAGTAACAATATTATCATTAAAATAGAAGGATTCTTTGAAGATGTCAATGGAACTGCCAAACTGAATGAAGCACCCAAGAATGTGACATATGTCAACGCTCATTGAACAAAAAAGGAATGTCAAAGTACAACATATTAATTGCTTCAATAACGGACCAAAAAATTGATACTTCACAATCTGCGATACACAAACACAAATTAATTTTAGGATGTTGGTCCTTAAACAATTCAATGTGTCTCAATTGATTTACTTTACTGATTTACCCTTTCCAAAACCTACCATGGCCGTTCCTTAACTTACTATTAATTATACCTTAAAATTCACTGCGTGTGTGTATAGAGAGTTAGCTGCAATTAATTACCTATTTTCAATTTATTTTTGGCAGTAAAAACGAATATAATTATTTTTTTGTTGTTTTGCAGAGTAATTTAAATATCATGACACCCACCGAACATTTGTTTGCATGTAAGTTAGTTTATTTATGAAAGAATTAAAGATGAGATAATTTAAATCAATATAACATTATGCATGCCTAAATCTGGCCAAATGAACCTAAAGTGTTCACAAATTTACGAAATGAAAATTAAATACTACTAGTAATAAATAATTATACTCCTTGAGCTCTCTACTACGGACAGCATTCAAGATAGACAATCTGCTTGCCACTCTCATTCCTACAAGGGAATTAAAACCGGAATAAAAAAAAACAGAAAATTAACCTTTAAGGGAAAAAAAGTTGGACGGAATAAAAAAATGTAAAATAAAATAATAATGCTCTTTGCATACCCTTCTAAGAAAAAAACTGTTCCTTTGTGACTTCCAAGTTGCAAAATAGTTACCAAAAACTTTTATCAGAGAATCAAAAATGTTGATAATGACAAACTACAGTACTTCACCAACAGAAGAAAACCTGATTTATGCAAAACTGGACAAATTCTCATAAATTAATATCATATAAATATTTTTGGATGCATTTACACTAAATATGACAAATAAGTTATCAGGTAGCATCATAATGAGCAACAATAAAACATTTTTTGCATAATCTGTTAGCTGCTGCAAGTTAACCAATTAAAAAAAATTATGATTTTTCATTGCCTTAAGGTTAGAAGAGTTGCTGCATGAGCGAGTATAGATATTTTTTTCTTAAATTGTATTAGGTCGGATTCACTCATTTTTAATTAAAGCTTATTGTTTTCGGACGAAAACCCCTCTGTATTGAGAAGAGAATACAGCTACAAAAATAAAGAGGTAAGAAAAAATTTACAAGATTATGTTTTGGAATGTTATTTATAATGAACAAATGTATTTGTTTATTGTTTTCAAGGTGTATTGTTGAAATTCCGTAAAAGACTGTACAACAATGTAGGCCATACCAAGGTGAACAAAAAAGTCAGCTGTGACATAGATATACATAGGTTCGACAAGTACTGTGGCACTGTGAATATAATTTAACATGTACCGCAAACCGGGGTTACTTTGATCCCTCAAAATTTCGGTATTAATATTGTTTATTGACGAAAGTTTCATACATTAGCTATAAGGATAAAAGGAATTATTTAAAACACTCGGCTCAGATTATCTGTTTATTTACCAGAAAACAAAAACTAATATGTTGAATAGGTCAAAGTAACCCCAAAAATGGTCAAAATAACCCTGGTTTGCGGTATATCTTTATCATTGCTACCGCCACGACTCCGAGATATCCAGCACCCTTACGGGTAACAATAACAAAGTTTCACAAACATTTCAAAGGATTATCTCTTGCCCTTCTTTATTTCAGCTTGTCACAAAACCAAATGTGTTCAAAAACACCCAACTGAAAAAATTGTATCACCAAGCAGGGAGCGAGGAAGCCCTAAACCACTTCCACACAATATCACTACAGGGGAAGTTAGTTGCTTTTATGTTATAGAGTGGTTTTCATTTATTTATTTATTTGGCAATAAAGGAGGAATTAAAACATAAAAGTATGTTTAAAAATTAATATTTATGACAAAACGTGTACAAAAATTATTTACCAATAATGGTAAATTTGTGAAGGCAGTGAAGAAACTTTGATAATTATTGTTGGTAGCACTCATGTCTTAAGATTTGCAAAATGGCAGCTGTTATTTTACAGAATGTGTGTGTGTGGGTCAAAAAAAAAATTTTAGAAGGCTATGTATGATAAGGAATATTTTGATCCTCAAAAATTCATGTGTACAGGTAAATTATTTGGTATAATAGATTCTGTAGGTGTTTAAAAATAATATTTATAGCTTCCTTACCAAGCCTCCTTAAAAGCAATCAGTTTTCAGTCAAGGGAAGTTGTTTTATTTACATTTTTCTACATTGGGGTGACTTTGATAAAACTTTTGGGGTGTCTTTGATATATACTCTGCTTTTGGAATTATTTTTGCAATATTATATCCATTGTGAACCTATGCTTCTTGAAGTTTGTATTCTTACTTCAAATAGTTTTGGGGCTATGCTTAACATTAAATTTTGAAGCTTGGCTCATTCTGGGCTTCTGTCAGCATTCTGTATAATTTAAGCATCCAGTAGTAGTTAACATAATTCTAATTACTTCTTCAACCTGCTATAAATGTGTAGGCCTACGTACTAATAATTTTCAACATTGTTACACGGTTTGAGGTTATAATTTTCAGTGGTTAACAATGCCACGAATCTACAAGCCAAATGCAGGTTCTCGTAGTTATAAAAGCTACAGTGACGAAGCTTTGGAAAATGCTCTTAAGAACATAGCAGAAGGAAACATTTCCATCAAGAAAGCATCTCAAGAATTTTATATACCATATGGCACTCTGTACAATAAGTTCCACGGTAAGCATATTCACAAGCCAGGAGGACAACGTGTGCTTTCTGAAGAGGAGGAGAAGTGCATAGTGGGGGTTGTGCAGAAATGTGGGGACTGGGGTTTTCCATTATCAATTATGGATGTACAGATGTTTACTAAAAGCTATTTGGATGAAAAAGGAGTCACTGTTACAAAGTTCCAAAACAATGTACCAGGTCCTGATTGGATACGAGGTTTTATGAAGCGACATAGAAACGAACTTGCACAGAGACTTTCACCAAATATTTCATAAGCATAAGCAAATCTTTCAAGACAAGTTGTGAAAGAGTACTTTCAGAACTTGACTCGAACAATTGAAAATGTGCCACCAACCCACACTTTCAATTACGACGAGAGCAACCTGACGGATGACCCTGGAAAAAAAGTTTTACTATATCGCCGAGGTGTGAAGTGTCCTGAGAAAATTATGAACCATAGCAAATCTTCAACAACCATCATGGTTTGTGGTTCAGCATCTGGGACATTGCTACCACCATACGTTGTGTATCACAGTGAGCATCTATGGGATACATGGACTCAGGGTGGCCCAAAAGGCAGTCCTTGCTGCTGTGAACCTTGTTGTAGTCTAGGAACTCATTACAACCGAACCAGGCATGGCTGGATGGATGCACAGTGCTTTATGGATTGGTTTAATTCAGCTAAAAAACTTGATGGTCGGAAAGTACTCATAGGGGACAACTTAGCTTCACACTTTACTGTTGTACAGTAGAAAATATAGCTTTTGTGTGTCTTCCCACAAACTCTACACATATTTGCCAACCCCTGGACGTCGCTTTTTTTCGACCCACGAAGATGGCGTGGAGAACTGTGTTGACAAATTGGAAAATAAGAAATCCAGGACAGAAAGCTATTCCAAGATCAGCTTTTACTTCCCTTTTGACAACCACTCTTGAAAAAATGAACCCTGTTAAGGGTTCTGAAGATGGTGGTGCAGTGGAAAAAAACCTCATCAGTGGTTTTGAAGCAACTGGTATTGTACCAATCAATGCAGACAGAGTCTTAAACAAATTGCCGGGAAATAGTGAAGAACCTGCAGATGTTAATGCATCAGTTAATGATACATTGACAGAATTTCTTCGAGAGCACAGATATGGACATGCCAACAGAGGTCTGTGCCGCAAAAGAAAAAGAATCAACGAAAGAATCAACGTTGTGCCAGGAAAGAGTGTAGCTGGACGAAGTGAAGTATCAAGTGAAAGTGACAATGAAGAAAGTATGGAATTGAACGACACAGGCTCCAGTGAAGAAGAGGAACAAGAAGAATGTCCGAGTTACATCAAACCTAGCCATGAGGAGCTAACGGTTGGGAAATTTGTGCTTGTGAAGGTACTATCTAGGAGAAAAAAAGTGTTACTTTTCAGTATGTTGCTGTTGTGCAAAAACGTGCGGAAAGTGAATACAGCATGATGGGTTTAAAATTGGTAGACACAAGAAAGTGTATTTTTAACTCTGTCAAAAGTTATGTGTTTCTCGTTCATTTCAATGATGTTGTGGCGATTGTACCTGAACCTGACGTTCAACAGGCTAGAGACAGATTTAGATATGTTTTTCAAAGCAAAGTAGATGTTAAGGAAAATTAAGTTGCTTCAGATGTACTTGTACCCAATGTTTTTGCTTGTAATTTAGCAGTGTTTTTGTTACGGTTATATGTTTTGATTTAGCATTTTCTTTCAAAACAAATTATTTTGCAGCATGTAATTTTGAATTTCCCAATTTTCTTTCAAGCAGTGACTGGGTTAATAATGTCTTCAGAAATGCAAATGTCTGTGTTATGTGTAATGTAAGTTTATTGTAATGATTGAGTATATTTTTCTACTTTCAGTTTTTAAGTTAAAATTATGTTTTTTTAAATCCAATTCGGTGAAATTAACACCCTACTTTCTAAAAGATTTATCATATTTTAACATTTTCAAATAAACCTTAGATTTGTAGAAATATTTGTGTAAGATATAAAATCTACAAGTGTATCAAAGTCACCCCATAGTCTGAAAAATTAATCTCCTCCTAGTACAAAAACTGTTTAACAGAATCAGCTGTGTGGTGAGACTGATACACAGGCTACCTCTACCATTCTTTCTACGCATTTTCAGAAGGGCTATCAAAATGACCCCAACAACTGGGGTGATGATACACCATATTTTTTTATGTACACTATTCCAACTTTTGCAACATTAACATACCGAGTGCATTACAGAATCATGATAATATTTTTTTTTTTTGTTAAAAAATTTATTTAATAGGAATAGTGCAGTAATAAAGAAAAAAATTATCAAAGTCACCCCAGTTGATGGTACAAAAAATTACTTACTGTTTATTTTTAGTAACATTTTGGATCACTTCTAACGCCTCTTTCTAATGAAATTTTATGTGACTAACTTATACAGACATAAAACTACAGTAAAACTAAATACCTGTTGAAAAGTGTCCAACGTATTCGTCTGTAATTGCAATACGGTGTAGCATAAAAATTAACTTCGGATTTGTATTATTGTAACATAAATTGTTCACACAAAAAAAATTTCAAATTCTTTAAAATGAGTTCATGCAACTAAAAAGATAAAGGCAGGGCTAATTTTGGAGTAATGACCTGTCAGCCGAACACTGTATCCAGGCTGGAAGATGCTCCACGCTGCACGGTAAGTTGGTGCAGCTACACTAATGTAATTTTATGTCGCAAACATTTCACAAGCTTTGGAGGTGTAACTAAAAACAACTAAGTGTGCTTCAAATTAGCTAAATTTTTCAACGTTTATTGGAAACTGTTATGAACAGCAGTATTACTCCATGGATAGCATGTTATCCATGGTAGTCTTTTGTTGATTTTGAAAAACAAGGAATTGAAAATGAACAGAAAATAGCGAGTTTTATTTAATTGATTTCTAGAATAAGTTGTAAAGGGATTCTAGCTTACAATACATATTATTTAATTATACAAGAGAAGTTATAAGAAGGAAATGATTGGTAATCGTTTTCCGTTCTTAACATAATGGTGACCCCGACGTGATCAATCTGCTTAAGGTAAGCTGTATCATTTAAGTGAATTGTATTGCTGAAACGAAGTTATGGATATGTTATTGAGGAAACGGAAACCAGTGCGCTCATTATTTACCAAGTGTCATAATTCACTTATTAGTCTGTTGTCAAATAACGCCACTAAAAATGAAGTCAGAGCAAAGATTGCTACTTTAGAAAGGTTAAGCGGAGAATTGTTTTCTTTAGACGAAGACATTTCAGTGGCTATGCTACAAACTGAAGATAAAACTGACACAGACTATGAGGAAGAGTACATGACTGTTCAGCAATACAAAGAGAAACTGGATAGTGCCAGAATAGACGTAGAATTGTTTCTAGGCAAATTAAATCATAGTAATCAAGCTTCATCAATAAATTCATCACCCACTTCACGAAAGAAACTTAAGTTACCCAAGATAGAACTCCAGAAGTTTAAGGGTGATGTGAGAAATTGGTTAAGTTTCTGGAGCCAGTTTAGGCGAATTGATGAAGACGTGGAGATAG